>RCUC01122184.1:0-16734 GCA_003697995.1 Taxidea taxus jeffersonii | reverse complement strand
GGAATGACAATGGCGGCCTCCCAATCTCCGGTTTAGAGGAGCCGAGAGCTAGGGGCCCCAGTCTTCAGTGCACCTTCATAGAAAAGCTTTTAATCCCTTCGGTCTCCCCAGCCCTCATTTGCGCCCGGAGACCACGCTCGGAGAAAATCGTGCGTCATCAATCCCGTCTCACTGGCTTCTGGGAGTGCTCCGAGCTCACCCAGCCTGTGACCAAGCGTCTCTGTCTCTGGCAGGGTCCTACCTGGAGTCCCCGAACCCCGTAGATCCCTGAGCTCTCCCGGGTCGGAGTCTCCCCGATCTTGTGGGGACCCCTCGCACAGAGCACCGGTCCGTGTCACAGACCACTAGGAAACCTTGGCTCTGTCTCCGCAGCTGGCTTCCGCGCTCTAATACCTGTGAGCTCTGTGACACTCAGACACCCCCGATCCTTCTGTGACCCCGCGGGACCTAAGTCCACGTTGTCCCCGTGAGGTCTTCACCCCAGTTTAGCCTCTGGAGCGATGTCCCTCCGTGGAGCAGACTTTTAAAAGTCCTGATTTTGTGCTCTGCTCTTGCCGGGAGCCGGCCCCTCCCCCTGGGGTCTATCTTCCCGTCGCGTTGGATTCACTTCTCCGCTGGTCCTACCTTTTAGAAAGTGGTCGATTTTCTGTTTCTAGAATTGTTGTTTTTCTTCTCTTTGATCTCCTATTGGATTCATAGGTGTTCGGAATGGTTTGATAGGCTATCTTGCTGATCTCCTGCTGCCTGATGTCTTCTCAGCCTGCTACTTCTCCGCCATCTTGACTCCTTCCCCTCACCTATGGAGCTTTATGCCTAGGGCACAGGGCCTGCACCCTGGTTTGGCTTGCAGGCGTCCCAGGAGGAACACCTCTGTCTCTCTGAAAACCCAAGTCAGGGCAGGAGCGCAGGCTCCCAAGCTGTCTCTGGGGGAGTTCTAGGGCCCCCCAGAAGAGAAGGGCATATGCCTGCCTCTGGGAGATCGTGGCATCCACCTCTCTTTCCAAATGTTCACGGAAGCCTGTCTTCTTCCTTGCCACATCACAGAGCTAAGGGCTCCTCACTTTTCGCCCTTCTTACAGAACTCTGCAAGGCTTCTGTTGGTGCAGGAGCACAGGTGGCCACCCCGCAGACTTGATATTCCGAGGGAGGCAAGGGGCATGTTGCTTGAGTTCCAAACACCCTATGGGTAAGCCTGTCTGCTCAGGTGCAGGGACTTTGTTAGCCTGAAGGTGGCTTTGGGGACAGTGTTGTCTCTCCCACTGAAGTGTCTAGCCCTGCACCCTCCTCCCGCCTTAACAAGCAGGCCCAGGGCAGGGCAACAGAATGCGAGTGTGAGACTGAGAGACTAGTGCGGTCAGCGCTGGTGTTTCCATAGTCAAAAGTGGAGTTTGTGTTCTGCTGTCAGCCTAGAAGCTGAGGTCCATGATTAGGCAGGCAATAGACACCCTAGGGGTGTTTTGGGGTCAAATTGGATTGGGAGTTCCCCATGATTCCTTGCTGGGCAATCAGAGGGTTGGAGGAAGGTGTCTCCCTCCTCGTCCAACACTGGGTTGCGGAAGGACAGAGTCGTCTGACATGAAATTAGGATGTCTCCCAATTCCTGGAGTCATAGAGATCATCTGATGACCAGCAGGATCCGCCCTGACACAGCAGTCGTTAGTACCGGAGCTTTCTGGAGAGATGGGGAATTGGGGGAAACTCACCACAGCTTCGGAAGTGGCGTTTGGAGAGGCAGGTCCAGGTCCTAGTAGGGAGAGGAGAGAGCCTCCTCACCAGGGTGGGGGCTCCATCTCCTCCTAGCTTTCGGCACCAAATGTAAGGTTTTACAGGTGAGATACACATGACACCAGGCAAGATAGGCACCAGGCAAGGTTTCTTAAAGGCGCCCTCAGGCGAGGTTCCTAGACTCAGGAGAGAGTCAGGGAAGTCGGGACCAAGAACGGGTTGAGTGAGCTTTTATTGGGCCAGGGCAGGGCGGGAGCTCATAACCATATTTGGTAAGGTTAGAGGTTGGGGGCTGGAAAGTCCCAAAGTGGCTGGTTTCTGTTTCTCACATAAATTTTGGTTCACTCAAGGTGACGTGTCCTTGACAGATGTCCTTCTGGCGGGAAAGTCCTGGGTAGGGGAAGATGGCAGCCTGGTGGCCATTTTATTGTTCCTCCTGCATTCCCAGGGCCACCGACCCAACACATATATTCCCATAAGATAAAAAAATAGAAAAAGCACAGGGTAAGGATGGGAGGAAGTTAAAGAATTTGGGAGTAATCTTCCCCAAACTAATTTTAAAGTGCCTTCTTCTGAATTGAGCTGTTTCTTTGGGAAGAGGAGGGACCTTAAATGTTCCAAGTGCAACAGGAAAAATAAGTAATAAACTCTGCTCCTGCCCCTTATGGTACCACAATCCATGTCAAATGGCATTGGAGGTTGAGCTCTATGCTTTCAAATTTGAAGCAGAATACTCCGCCCACTGGCCCTTTTGATGCCCACAAAAACAATTCATAAAAGTGATGCATTTATTTCTCTAGTATATCCACTCATTGGAAGAGTTATCCTCCTTTATGCCCCAGTGATATTAAATATCTCAAAGTTGCTGGCACATGTCATTTTTCATCTAGAATGTCATCCCTTCTTCACTTTCACTTTACTAAGCATTATCATCCTCCAAGACGGACATGAGTTTATTCTGTGTTCTTTTTTTTTTTTTAAAGATTTTATTTATTTATTTGACAGAGAGAGATCACAAGTAGGCAGAGAAGCAGGCAGAGAGAGAGGAGGAAGCAGGCTCCCTGATGAGCAGAGAGCCCGATGTGGAGCTCGATCCCAGGACCCCAGGATCATGACCTGAGCCGAAGGCAGAGGCTCACTGAGCCACCCAGGCACCCTGAGTTTATTCTATGTTCTTACAGCAATCTGTGCTGAGCCTTATCATAGTTCACACCACACCAAATGGAGATTAGCAGCAATATTTCTCTCACCCTCTGAACTAGGATTACCATCAAGACAGAGGTTACTTCCTATTTATCTTTTTATTGCCAACCCCTGCATAGATTCTAACATATAAATATTCAGATAATTATAGACAATAGCTGAAATGAGACAGAAGAGTACTCAAACCTTCCAACTCAACACATTTTGATGATCTGAATCATTTATTCTAAGAAAAATTGATCAGGCTATTTCCTCAAAGGGAGAAGTAGGATGCAATTAAGTATTTTCCCATGACAATCAATGAAGAAAGCAAGATAAATCACAAAAATCATATTTAAAAAATATAGCTGACCTAGAATTCTAAGCTGAACTTCCAAGCTCAACTGTTAATCCCATCCATATTTCCCCTTGAGACATTTGCTAATTCTAAGCACAGGCTGTGTATTGGGATGGCTTAAAAGGCAAAGAGATTCTGCTGAGGAAAACTAATTAAGTTTTTAGCAGTTAAACAGACCCATTGGGAATAACTGGTGATTGGTAGGCCACGAATGCATACTCAGCTTTGTCCTCTATATCCTTGCTGAAATGTGGGATTTCCATGAGACAGGGAAGTCAGAGTGAAATACCCTGCATTCTCACAGAGCTTATTCTGAGCACAGATCTTCTGGGAGAGCAGTCCTTTCTCAATTACATTTCTAGTTTCTCAAGGTATCTGACAGATTTTTAAACTAGGAGGGGTGGAGGTTGATCATTAATTTTATATATCAACTTGAATGGGTCAAGGGATGGTTAGACAGTTGGTTAAACATTGTTTCAGGAAGTGCCCCTGAAGGTGTTTCTAAAAGAGATTAGCATTTGAATTAGTGGACTGAGGAAAGCAGATTGCTGTCACCACTGTGAGTAAACATCCTCCAATCTTTTGAGGATCTGACTAGAACTCAAAGGGGGGAGGAATGTTGTGTCCTTTTTCTGCTTGATGCTTGAGGTAGGGCACTGATCTCCTGCTCTTGTCACTCCTGGTTCTCAAGCCTTTGGATTAGGCTTGGAATATACACCAACAGATCTCTAGCTATGAGGCCTTTGAACTACACCACAGGCCTTTCTGGGTCTCCAGCTTATGAAGGAGAAGATCATGGGATTCCTCAACCTCCATGATCACATGAGCCTATACCTTTTGTAAATGTTTTTTCTAAATATAGATGGATAAATATCTGTTTATATGTGGATAGATGAATAGATAACTATACATCTTTATCTGTATCTATGTCTATGTACATTTGTATCCTACTGGTTCTGTTTCTTTGGAGAACCTTGACTAGTACAGGGATCTAGAGAGGTAGGCCGAGGAAACCTCAAGGGCATAAGTACAGTATATCAATCTCCAAATGGATTTAGGTGATCAGTTCTCCATCTTAGATGCTTATAAATGGAAAGAAAAATTTCTCTGGTGAGTTGTAACTGTGAGGCAGGAGGGAAAGAAGTCTCAGGAGACAAGCTAACCAAAGTAACCACATTTTGATCTTAGGCTGACCCTTAACCCAGAAGTCAGAAGGTCATAAAAAAATTCATAAGATCTGATTAATGAAAAACTACAACACTCCACTTCCTCCGGCAACAAAATCCACAAAGGGTAGACATTCTTGAAATCACTCCCTGTAGGTAGTTACACAATGCTAAGGCATTGGAAAATTATTATTTTATTTTTATTGGAAAATTTTATTATTTTATTGGAAAATTATTATATTAACCACCTAATATAAGTGATAAAACTCAAATTAAAGAGTAAGTCCCGGGACACCTGGATGGCTCAGTTGGTTAAGCGGCTGCCTTCGGCTCAGGTCATGATCCCAGCATCCTGGGATCGAGTCCCACATCAGGCTCCTTGCTCAGCAGGGAGCCTGCTTCTCCCTCTGCCTCTGCCTGCCTCTCTGTCTGCCTGTGCTCGCTCCTGCGCTCTCTCTCTGTCTGACAAGTAAATAAATAAAATCTTAAAAAAATAATAAAATAAAGAGTAAGTCCCTCCCTATGTGGTTAGTTAATTTTTAAAAACTTATAAAAGTCTTTGTTAGAGACAAAGTTGGGGAGGGGAGGGTGTTCTTTCTCACCTGGGAAGAGAGACTGCTACACTCTATGAAGTAGCTCCTGTCTTACTTCCATACTTAGTAAATATTTCTCCCTTACTCTAAAGGGCTTGCTCTTGAATCATTTCTCATGCAAAGCCAAGAACCCTTCTGGTGATGGGACTAAGGGTCTTCGGCCCATCAGGCATCAACAGCATCTATAAACTCTAGTTTTCTTTACTACACAATATCTGGAATAACATTTTTTAAGTTACTAGATACTAAGAGACAAAAAAAAAGCAATAAAAATCAAGAAGTGAGATGGTAGAAGTAGGCACAAGGATAACCTGAGTATCACAGTTAGATGAGGACTCTGCACTAACTAGGATTCATATGCTTCAAAAATCAGAAGATAAAATAAAATGGAATAAATGAAAAATTAAGAATTTCAACAGATAAATAGAATCTAATTTTTACTTTTTTTTCTTTTTCTTTCTTTCTTTTTTTTTTTTAGAATCCAGTTTTTAAATGGACATTATAGAACTGAAAAATTTCAATATCTGAAACTGAGATTTCATTAGCTGAATTTAAAAGCAGAGTGGAACAATGGACTACATGACTAAATAATTGGAGGAATGCTTGAGCGACTCAGTAGGTTTGGGGCATTACTCTTGATATCCTCTAAGGTCTTGATCTCAGGGTCATGAGTTCAAGAACCATGTTGGGCTCCACACTGGGTGTGAGCCTACTTAAGAAAAATATAAATAAATAAATAAATAAATAAATAAAATGGAAAAGAGATCAACAGGAAATAGAAAATATCCATGATGAAACACAGAGATTAAAAACAAAACAAACACACACACACACACACACACACAACAAAGAGAAGAAATCAAGAAAGAATATGAGAGATTTATTTGAGACAATCAAGATTTATCAGCTAGGATATAGATGAATGGAGGAGAAGAAGGAATATGGCAGAAACAATATGTGAGGAAATGATGGTTGGAACATGTCCAAGATTATTAAAGAAAAACAGCTCAGAGATTCAAGAAGTTCAGAATATCCTGGGCAGAAAAAGCACACACATTTACTACACACTTTACAATGAAACTCTAAAGAACCAAAGATCTAAAAAAAAAAAAAGAAGAAGAAGCCTTACTAGCAGCCACAGAAAAGAAAGGATGTGGGGAGGAAGCACACATTACCTTCAGAAGAGGAGCAATAAATTTACAATTGACTTATCTAGAAACTAGAAGCCAGACATAATGGAACTATATATATAAAATGCTGGAAGAAAATGGCAACCTAGGATTTTATATTATGGGCAATGAACTGTTATTTAAAAATGAAGTTTATAATAGCCATAAAATTCAATATAAGACAAAAGACCAAATAAGTGAGATGGGACTGTTATTCAAAAATAAAGTTTATAATAGGCATAAAATTCAATATAAGACAAAAGACCAAAATAAGTGAGATGGGAATAAAGAAATTAGTTTCTTGCATAATTTAAAAAGTGGCTTTAAAAAAGTCAGAAAGTATATAGGAGATTTGAACAATATTTGCCAGCTTTACCTAGTTGATGTTTATCAGACATTCCACAAAAAAGTGCAGATTATAAATTCTTTTCAAGTGCATATGGAAATTTACTGGAAATCAAAACTTATCTGGGGTCATAAATCAGGCCTAGGCAAATAAAATTAAAATCATACAGAGTATGTCTTATGACACCAACGAAAAATGAAAATATTTGGATATAGATGAATTGGAGAAAATGAAAAGTACAACTTTAAATTTTTTTTAATTTTTTTTTTAAGATTTTTTTTATTTATTAGAGAGAGAGAGCGAGCACAGGCAGACAGAGAGGCAGGCAGAGGCAGAGGGAGAAGCAGGCTCCCTGCGGAGCAAGGAGCCCCTTGTGGGACTCATCCCAGGACGCTGGGATCATGACCTGAGCCGAAGGCAGCCGCTTAACCAACTGAGCCACCCAGGCGTCCCGAAAAGTACAACTTTAAAAAGTGACAAAGAAAAATAGAAAATCTGAGTAATATTATAACTTTTTAAAGAAACTCAATTTATAATTAAAGATCTTCCACAAGAAAAATCTGAATTTTAATATGCCCCAGCAACTCCTTGAGAAAAAAGGTGAGACAACGTGCAGCACATTTTATGAAGTCACTATATTTTTTTTAAAGATTTTATCTATTTATTTGACAGAGAAAGACACAGTGAGAGAGGGAACACAAGCAGGGAGAGTGGAAGGAGAAGCAGGCTTCCCACCAAGCAGGGAGCCTGATGCAGGGCTTGATCCCAGGACCCCAGGATCATGACCTGAGCAGAAGGCAGACGCCTAACGACTGAGCCACACAGGCGCCCCAAGCCACTGTAATATTGATGCAAATACCTGACAATGATATGAAAATTAAAACAAAACAAAACAAAACAAAACAGGTAAACCTATCTCGTGAACATACATACAAAAAAAATTCCCAAACAAATTATTAGCAGAAGAAATCCAGCGATATATAATAAATAAATGTATAATGAGTCTATCTAATAAAAGAAAAGTTCATTTAGATTTATAAAATAAACGAATGCAATTCATCTTAACAGAATAAAGGTGAAAATCCATACAATAATCTTAAAAGATTCAAATAGATTCAACTTCCTTTTAGGATCTTAAAAAGTCTTGATAGGGGTATCTGGCTGGCTCAGTTGGTTAAGCATCTGACTCTTGATTAAGCATTTGACTCTTGATTTCCACTCATGTCATGATCTCCGGGTTATGAGACTGAGTCTCAGATTAGGTTGGAAGCTCAGCTCAGAGCATGCTTGAGATCTTCTCTCTCTGCCCCTCCCCCCATTCATGCTCTCTTTCTCTCCTAAATAAATAAATCAGATTTTTTAAAAAGTCTCAGTAAATTAGTAAGAGAAAAGAATTCCCTTAATTTGATTAAGGGTATCTACTAAAAAAATCTACAAGTAACATTATAATTATTAGTGAAATATTGAACATTTCTACCTGCATTTAAGAACAAGAAAAAATGCCTAGCATCACCACTTCCAGTCAACTCTGTGCCGGAGGGGTTTAAGGCTAGAAAAAGAAATAAAAGTTAAGGAGTTTGAAAAGGAGAACTAAAATTGATTTTGTACATGGATAACTTGATTGCATGCATAGAAAATTTGAAGAGTCTACACAAAAACCACTTAGAATTAATAAGCAAATTTCATAGGGGGGCTTGAATTAAATGTTAATATATATAAAAATTAAATTGCATTTCTATATACAAGAAACAAAACATGAAAAGGAAATTTTAAAATGTCATTTAAAATCCCATCATTACATATAAAATATCTATTAATAAAAATAATGAAAGATAAATAAGGCTGTTAACTAGTAATCACAAACATGGAAAAGTTGAAGTCCTAAATAAATGGAAGGTGTATAGCAAACGGTAAGTTCCATACAATGCTTGTATGAGTCTAAATTTGTGCAATCTCAAATAAGGAGAAAGTGGTATACACACACACACACACACACACACACACACACACACTAAAATATTATACAGCCATAAAAAGGATGAGATCATGACATTTAAGACAACATGGTTGCACCTAAACGATATTATCCTAAGTGAAATAAGTCAGACTGAGAAAGACTAGTACCATATGATTTCACTCATAAGTAGAAGCTAAAAAAAAACAAAAAACAAACAACAAACAAACAAAAAACAGAATCAGATCTATAAATACAGAGAACAAACTGATGATTGTCAGAGGGGAGGGAATTGAGGTATGGCCAAAACGGGTGAAGAGGAGTGAGAAATATAGGTTTCCAGTTACAGAATGAATAAGTCATGAGGATAAAAGGCACAACATAAGGAATACAGTCAATGATATTTTACTAGTGATGTATCAGGGGTGCCTGGGTGGCTCAGTGGGTTAAAGCCTCTGCCTTTAGCTCAGGTCATGATATCAGGGTCCTGGGATCGAGCCCCGCATCGGGCTCTCTGCTCAGCAGGGAGCCTGCTTCCTCCTCTCTCTCTCTGTCTGCCTGTGGTCACTGTCTGTCAAATAAATAAATAAAATCTTAAAAAAAAATAGGGATGGGTCAGGATAGATGATTCACACTTGTGGTGAACACCATATAATGTATAATCTAGTTGAATCACTGTGTTGTACGCCTGAAACTAATATAACATTGTGTGTTAACTCTATCAAATACAAGTTTTTAAATATAATAAATTTATACACTTTCCTAGGAAAAGTTTAACAATAACTATTAACACTGTAATGTACATAATCTATAACCAAGCAATTGCACTTTGAAGTAAAGAGAAATGCAAACTTTGGTGCATCAAATATAATACACAAATTTTCATTCATACCAGCGTATTTGTAATAGCTTCAATGCCCACTTAAGTTGAATAACTAGCAAACTGTGGGATGTAATTGTATATGATCATTTATTATATAAAGATAAAGAATACAATTTCTGCTTCACAAAACAATATGGATGAATCTCAAAGACATATGCTGAATGAAAGAGTTCAGCATAGTCTTTAGCTAGAGAGGCATGTTAACTGGAAGGAGGCATGTGGGAGCCTTCAGGGTCTGGGGAAATGTTCTATATATGGCTCTACATAGTTGTTACATAGGTGAGTACCTGTGTTTTCAGTTCTTGATTATTCACTTCACAAGATCTTCACCAGATCTTAAGATGCTACTGTTTTATCCTTAGTATCTAACTCATTGCCTGCCATGAAATATACATACAACAATAAACATAAAAGATGATTGTGAGGAATAAATGTCATATCACTGATAAATCTAGCACAGAGTCAGGAAATAGCATGCTTTTAAAAATACTATTTTCATAGCAACACAAGCTAATTGTATGCTTAACATGCAGGGATTTATAGCGAACTGCCTCTTTCATTCTACATCAGAATTCTCTTTGAGAAATGCACTGTGGTATATAATCCCTTTTAATAACATGACTTCCTTGTAAAGTATGATTCAAAGGTATAAGAGAATTACTGTGACAGTAGTCAAATAGCAAAAGTTTGAACAATGATGATTTTTCCATTAAAGGTAAGCCAGGATGATCTGTTTTAATCATTGCAGTACAATAATATCTGCGGCATAACAGTTGATTCTTTTACTTTATTTTTAAAATAAATAGAGTTGAACAAATTTTTAAAATAAATAGAGTTGAACAACTGATTTATATAATATTTATATAAATATTTATTTATATTTAAATATATATTAAGAGTGATGGAAGTCTAATTGGATCAGACAATTCAATCCTGAAAGGGTTGAAAAATGAATTCGTAAGTAACAGAATGATGTTCTCAAGCCATTACTAAGATTCTTTCTGTTTCAATTATAATTACTTCTAGGCATAAACTGTGTCTTCTTTGCATGGATCTAGGGCAAGGGAAGATTACATTTAAAAGATATAATACAATTAACATTAAAAGTGGGAGAAATAGGAGAGGCTCTTGCACTTCCCAATCAGAAGTAAACTTCACGATTCCAATATGAGCCTTAAATTGTAATTCACAGGGACAGACAGAAAATTACTAGCATTGATTTGTGATTAACCTGCTGCTCACATGAGCAACTTGATGAAGTATATTTCTCTAGTGAGTAGCATCAGAAATATATTCATTTTATGATGGGAGATTATTTTCCTCCAGAATGGCTGGAGAAGTCAGCTACTCAAACATAAATTCAAATGGCTAATAAAATAGTTGAGGGGTTTATAATTGTGTTATGGGAAAAAGAGCCATTCTCAAGGGTTTAGCCATCCATGAATATGACCTGTGTTGTTGGGTCACTTTTTAATAATATACAATAACTGCTCTTTTATTTTTAAAATTTTTATTTATTTATTTTATTTACTTGATAGACAGAGATCACAAGTAGGCAGAGAAGCAGACAGAGAGAGAGGAAGAAGCAGGCTCCCCACTGAGCAGAGAGCCCGATGCGGGGCTCGATCCCAGGACCCTGAGATCATGACCTGAGCCGAAGGCAGAGGCTTAACCCACTGAGCCACCCAGGTGTCCCCAATAACTGCTCTTTAAAGAAAAAATTTAAGTGGACTTCAAAACACATGTGGCACAGAGATCTTATGACAACCACGATAACTTGCCTAGATTATCCACATAATTTCACTAAGTATAACTAAGCTTACATTGAGCAAGTTGTCATATGTATGTGTATCTTCCAAAGACACTTACTTGGCATATGTCATATAAGAATGCAGAGGTGACCCCCCTCTTTTGACACATCTCTGCATATTTTCCTGCTTTTGAGATTTCTTTACAAGTATATATTTATTTTACTAATAAACCAAAGATAAATTGAGCCAAGCATAATCTGGGAAAGTTATTGCTATGTCCAAAGAAAGGAAACAGTATGTATTTTCATAAGATAAGTAATTGTTAAATTTTTTAAAAATAATTTTTACATTACATAAATATATTGGAGTTTCCTCATTTGCAATGGTCAGAATATCTTACCTGTACTAAAATCTATGGAGACAATAAATACCTTAAAAGCATTTTCAAAAGGTATATAGCCTCTCTAGCCAGCTACAATTCAAAGGTGGAAGGATTGGAAACCTTCTCAGCAGATGGGATGGTGTAATGTGTCTAGGGCTGGGGATTTGCATGAATATGAATTACAAATAGCACTGATAATATGGTGTTCAAGAGCTGTTACAAATCTTGAATGTCAAAGTCATTTAGCTGACATTTGGAGGGACATAATTACCTTAAGAACATGGAAATGGGTTGGTCTAAATTGCATGGGCAGAGAATCACAGGACGCACAATGGCATTGCTTTGGCAATAATTGTGACAAGTGGGCATGGCCAAGAAAGCCAAGAATGGCACACATTAATGCAGTGACATTTTTTCAATGCATGCTGCCCTTTCAGAAATATGCATATGAGGAACAGGTAACCTCTGACCCAATATGAAATAACAGAAAACAAAAAAAAAACCAAAAAACTACCATACACCCTATCACTAGCAGTTCAAAGAAAAAGAGTTCATTCACATCTTATATACACAGTTTTACATATTTCAAACACTTAAAATGTACGTAACATTACTAGACTTCAAAGTTTCATCATTTGTAGTAGGTTTACTTGTAAGTCACTAATGGTACTGGGAGAATTTGCCTTGAAAAGAATGACAGTTCCTGATTGTACAATACCATGCTGATTGCTAAAATAATTTCCTATATTAACATAAATTATCAATCAAAAATTAAATATGCTGTACTAAAGGAAAAACGCTTTCCATCAGTTTCTCATTTACTTAAGTATATATTTTTTTAAATGATGTTTGAGGGGCACCTGGGTGGCTCAGTGGGTTAAAGCCTCTGCCTTCGGCTCAGGTCATGATCCCAGGGTCCTGGGATCAAAGCCCGAATTGGGCTCTCTGCTCAGCGGGGAGCCTGCTTCCTCCTCTCTCTCTGCCTCTCTCTCTGCCTACTTGTGATCTCTGTCTGTCAAATAAATAAATAATCTTTAAATAAATAAATAAATAAATAATGTTTGAAAAGTGAAGAACTGTGAAATCCTAAGACAGTGTACCAGACATAGTAATATACATGTACAATAATGTCAGTTCATGGTTCCCTGGAGGAGATAATTTGCTATGCATGGAAGGTACCCACAAGAGAGCATATTTTACTCTCGAATTTTTGCCATCAGTGCTAGAATTTCAGTATCAGCTATGATATCAGAAGATGCTACAAGAAAGTAATGCTCCGTTAACATTTCATCAGAAAATTCATATACCATTTCTGAACCACTGATTAAAATTCAACACTAGTGATGTCATGAACATTTTAGTATCTACCCACTAAAAGGATATTTGTGAACTCTAATTAATATTTCATTTTCAAAAGTGAATGAGACACTTGATTTCTTTAAGAGATCAATATCCCAGCCTGTAATAACACTTGGAACCCAGCAAGGAGACTTCAATTTACACTTCTATTTACCCCCATTCTGATGGCAGCTCTGAAGAAGTCCAGCCTCCTCGAGCACAAATTCCTCCCATCTTCAATGACACTAGTGGTCTATCCACACCATTCAACACTTATTAATGCCTGTAGTGTTTGCTAATCTTTCATATACATCAGTATTTCCTTTTTAGTGGAAATAGATAAATTATTTATGGAGTAATTAATATTATATTAAGGATATAATCGTTACTAATAGAATTTGTTGGTAGGTTAGAAAAACACTGACTGCTGTTTGGTGATGAAAACAACAAACAATCAGCCTATTGTATGCTATAGACAGTATTAAAATGTGGGATAAAAAGGCAAATAACAGGTAGCCCCCTCTACCATGAAGATCACAGGTTGTAGAGCAGTCAGAAAGCAGATAGATGGATACAGAGAAGACAGAATGATTGACGGACAGACTTGATGACAACTGCAACAGAAAAATATTGTTAGAGCAAGCAGTGTAGAAGATCCAAGGAGATTCCTGTTAATGAAGGAAATAAAAACCACTCCTCATAGAGAAGCCTATTTGTTAACCATAAAATATTTCGTCAAATTCCAAGAATAATTTAACATCTCACAAAATTAAATTGATACAACATTTGAAAGGATGATGTAAATAAAATCAACATTAGGTTAATATGTAATTTGAGTTGACACAATACTAAATTCATTACAAGATATTTATTTGTAAGGTATTCTGGTCTAAAGACGTGGATTTTGAAAGACAACCATCAGAATCAAAGCTGCTTTTTTCAGTCAATGAACAAATACCACAACCATAGTTATTCTCCCCATAAATTTTCACAAGCACATGTGTTAATGCCTTTATATTATTCTGATTCATTCATTCAACAAATACTTATTCAAAACACACTGTGCTCATGAAACCATTCTAGATGCAGGTGATACAGCAGGGGCAGGTGGGTGAGAGTCATGTTCTCAAGGATCTTGCCGTGGCTCATATGGCTTCACCATAATTAATTCTTTAATTCACTATTTTTGAACGCCTATTTATTATTTATCACTAGAATAAGAAAGTGCAATAAAAGCCATATATAAATATGTCATCATATACTTGACTATTAACGATAGAGCTTTTGAAATGTCAAGTCATAAATAAGCATGCGCAGCTTATATTATTGATACATTAACACAATTTTATAAGTATTCACATGCCCACCTGCTTTGTATAAATGTGGCCAGTATTACACACTCAAGGAAATAAAGGTTTTTAAAAGCCTTTGCCAGTTTAATCGTGAAAAATGTATTTGAAATTATCAATTAATTTTATTGATTATAAGATTGCATAAATTTTCTTAACTTCTTACGTATTTCTATTATTTAAACTTGTGCAAAACATTTAGCTCTTAGTCAGTTGATGGTATCTTTTATGCATTTATAAGTGCAATTTTATAGTTTAGCTTACAATTTTTGCAAATATTTTCCTTTTAATAAAATGACTGTGTGCTAGAAAAGTACTTTCATATTTATACCAATTATTTATCTCTTTTTAATAGAGATATATATTTTATGTTAACAGCTTTAATCCATTTAATCTACTGTTCTTACTGATTCAATGTATAAGATAAACATCTAATTTGATTTTCTCCCTTGTAGTTAATACCAGCATTATAGCAACATCATCATAAACTTCTCTCTTTATTTCCAGTAGGTATATATTTTTTTCTATTTCATGTCTCACTACAGTTGGGCGGGAGCCCTGTGGAGCCTGATGCAGGGTTCCATCCTAGGACCCCAAGATCATGACCTGAGCCAAAGCCAGATGCTTAACCGAATGAGCCACCCATGTGCCCCTGAACCATGCATTTTAAATAAAGTTAAGGAAATACTCTTCTGTTATTTGGTAATCAAAATTTTATTTTTATCAGAAACAAGTATTAGTGTTTTGTTTTTTTTTTAAGATTTTATTTATTTATTTGACAGACAGATCACAAGTAGGCAGAGAGGCAGGCAGAGAGAGAGGAAGAAGCAGGCTCCCTGCCGAGCAGAGAGCCTGATGCGGGGCTTGATCCCAGGACCCCCAGGATCATGACCTGAGCCGAAGGCAGAGGCTTTAACCCACTGTGTCACCCAGGCATCCCCTCTTAAATGTCTTTTAAACATTTACTAAGAACTCATGATGTTTCTTACTTTTACTTATTATAGAATACATTGTTAATTTTCTTAAAATTACTTTCCCTTTTGTATTTCTAAATAAATTCTTGATTAAAATGTGTTATATTTTATGCTTCTGGAATTTATTTGCTGGTATTTTATTTTGAATTTTGCACCTATAATCCAACATGAGATTAGTCTATAATTTTGCTTTTATGTGCTATCATTATGAGTTTTGGGGATTAAGAGATTTTAGAGTTTCATGTAATAAATTTGAAAAAATTCTTGTTTTCTTTTTATTAACATATAACGTATTATTTGCACAGGGGTACAGGTCTGTGAATCATCAGTCTTACACAATTCACAGAACTCACCATAGCACATACCCTCCCCAATGTTTATCTATAGTATAATTTAGAATGCTAATGGTTTTCATTGGTCTTAAATCACTGTCAAAACTTAAGTTCATCTTGCTATTTATACATGACAAATTTTATTAAAAGCAGAAAGATGTCTGAAAATATTTGGTGGATTAGTGAAAATCTGCACAATATGTTTCTGTGACAGAATACAACGGGGACTAGGATTACCCCAATTTTTATCACAAGTTTTTAATAATCACAAAGGTTAAGTTTATCAGGGTGTTCTAATTTCTCATCAAATACTGAGGAAGACATCTGGACTCCAAAGAAATATTTCATACCTAAAAATTTGCTATTATTTAAAAAATGTGCAAAACAATTTTATATAAAAATAAAATTAAAATATATGCAATATTATTTTGTATGGCAGATAGTTCTAAGGTAACCAACAGCCATAAATACAGTTATGTAATTATATAAAATACTTTTTACATTGAGTCAGAAGGTTTCTCTCTCTCTCTCTTTTTTTTTTTAAGATTTTATTTATTTATTTGTTAGAGAGAGAGAGAGTGAGCACAGGCAGACAGAGTAGCAGGCAGAGGCAGAGGGAGAAGCAGGCTCCCTGCAGAGCAAGGAGCCCGATGTGGGACTCGATCCCAGGACGCTGGGATCATGACCTGAGCCGAAGGCAGCTGCTTAACCTACTGAGCCACCCAGGCATCCCTCTCTCTCTTTTTTTAAGATTTTATATATTTATTTGAAGATCACAAATCTTTATTTGAAGATTGAGAAAGATCACAAGCAGGCAGGCAGGCTCCCCACTGAGCAGAGAGCCTGATGTGGGGCTGGAACCCAGAACCCTGGGATCATGACCTGAGCTGAAGGCAGAGGCTTAACCCTTGGAACCACCCAGGTGCCCCAACTCTCTTTCTCTCTCTTTTTTTTGAAGATATCTCTTTAATGTAGAAACCAAACTCCAAATAAGACACAATAAACATACAACACAGATTTTATGTTTGTCTTTCCATACCAACAAAGTATTTATTTTTTTGCTTCATTTCCTTACTTATTTATTTAATTCCATGTACTCAATAGTGTAACCCTTCCAGTCTGGAGTTACATGGAATGGATCTATTTTTCTTAGAAAGTTAATAGTTTTACCATATTCCTTTTAAATAATGTGATTTCTGCCTCGGCATTAATTATTCTCCAGAAGTTAATTG
>RCUC01122183.1:0-23705 GCA_003697995.1 Taxidea taxus jeffersonii | reverse complement strand
AGGAGACAGGTGAGCGGCCGCCTCGCCCGCCCGCCTCCCGGGCCCCGCACCTGGACGCCGGCACCTGCAGCTTCCCCCCCCCCCCCCCCCCCCCCCCCCGCCCCCACCACCCGGCCCGGGCCACTCCCGCCGGGACTCCCGCCCCATCCTCGGCCTCCCTCCTTCTCTCCCCGGGCTGCACCTGCCCCTCGTCACCCGCGCGCAGGAAGCCCACGGGAGCATCCCGGGCCCCTCCCCGCCGTCTGCACCTTCCCACCGATCCGGGCCCCCTTCGGTCCCACAGCACCCCCCACCCCGTTTCCTCAGGTTTCTCTACCCAGAGCGGAATCTGGGGCCTCGCCCCCTTGGCTCCGACCCCGTCTGCCTCCTCGGCCTGACACCGATCTCCCAACTTCTGAGAGTCCAGCCCTTGCTGGTCCCCTCCGCCTGCCTTCACCCCACCGCCCGGCCCCCTGTGCACACACGCGCTCCGCACGCCCGTCCAGTGTCCCGCACCTCCGGCTCCAAGCTGCCCCGTGGACGGTGCCCGTGTTTGTGTCTTAAGTGCTTGTCCTTCGGTCTGTCCCTCGGAACACACCTTTATTTCCTGCGGCCAGGCTTGTCCCTGGAGGAGAGGGGCCAGTGCATCTCTGCAGCCGGTCCGGAGCCCCTGCCCTGCACATTTCTCTGCATCTCAGCACCGCTTCCCTTTCTCGAGCAGCTCCTCCTCCTGGAGCTCTTGAATTTAACCCATTCCTCCCCAAGGTGTGTTGCTCTTGATTCGGTTATTGGGGGGCACTTTGCAGCTTAGGGCTTTTCCAGGGGAGGTATATCAAAACGGTGGGGGGGTTTGGAAAAAAGCCCAGCCTCTCGTTTAGGTACCTATAATGATTCTAGAAAGTGGTTGTGGGGGGGAGGGGAAGGGTGGCTGGGGAACAGTGGGAAGGGGCACTTGATCTTCTGGGAAGTGTGAGATTGTTTTGTTTTTCCAAGGGGGGCTCTGAAGGGCCAGACTGAGGCGCCCCCCCCCCCCAGCCCCACTGGGTACCTCCTCTAACTCCAGCAAAAGGGGCCTTGGAGCTCGCGGGTCTTGGGGCATCTTAGCCCTAGGTCCTGGGAAGGGAGAAGGGTTTGGAAGATGAGTGACTGAAGCAGTTGTGGGGTGAAATGCTTGTCAGATCAAAGCCTGTTTCTGCTGGGGAGACCCCGGTCGGATCTTGTCAGTGTTGTGTGTGTCCTGCACTTTCCTTCACTACGACCACCTCGCACCGCTCTCGGGCCCCGGACAGACAGGGCACGGGGGCAGCGGTCATCTCTGGTATTTTGTGTTTGAAAAAAAAGGGAGAAAGAAATAAAAAGCTGGAGGGTTGGTTTATTGATTAAGTGTAATGAATGGTTGGCTATCAGAAACCCTAATCCTTGATTTCCTTTTAAAAATGGGAGTAATTTCCTTGCTCTTTTGCTAGATTGGAATTAAGTATTAAAAGAGAGTTTATTTAAGGCTTGGGAGAGATTTTGCAGAATCTGCCTGAAGTTGAGTAGAGGCAGCATTCATAGCCCAAAGACCCAGGCTTGAACTGGATCTCAAGTGCTCTCTGGTGAGAGGGTGGGGAAATAGGTTGTCTGAAAAATCCGGAATTTCAGTCCCAAGCAGGCTAATTGTTTTTATAGGCAGCAGCTGTAAAGGACAGAGGTGGACCTTTTGAGATGCATTTGAAATGCATATTAGGTCTTTAGTGGTGGTTTTTTTGTGTCCCAGGTGCCCCCCAGGGGAGGCTGTCCAGCTGCTCTGGGGCAGTGGTGGGTGGTGGGGGCTGTGAGCGAGTGGCCTGCTTCCTTTGTAGAAAGGAGTGTTGTGGGTCGGTTGGTCCCTGTCGCATGGGGGGGAGGGGTGGTAAGCAGAGCAGAGATTGGACTGGGTGAGCTCCAAGGTGGCTTGCAGCTTTTAACATCCTGAGGCTCTGTCTGTTCTCCAACTTTGCTTATTGGAGAGGAGGGGAGCTGGGAAGGGGAGGGAGGAGTCTAGGGAAGGGGCCCAGCTCTCTTGGAGCCAGGAGATCCCGCCCTGCAGGTTTGCAGAGGGGGAGGGGCTGCGGCAATGGCAGCTCCCCCGTCCCCACCGGAGGAAAGGAGTCTGAGGAGGTATTTTGGCCAGCGATTAAGTCGCTTGACGTTGGCTTGGTTTTATCTGCGTTGTCAGAGGCATGGTGGGGAGCAGAGCTGAGTGGGGTCTGGGCGCTGCTGTTATTTTCTGACGGTGCTGTCTGTTTGTTCCTATCACCCGCCTGCACCCTGTGCCCTCTCTGCCTTCTTCGCTGTCCCACGAGCCCCCAGAGCCCAGCCCCGTGGAGCAGTTTAGGGGTGGTTCGTGGGGAGCAGCCTCACGGCCTGGCACGGAGTGAGGGCGGCTGGCTAGCGCTGTAGGTGGCCGACAACCTCAAATTGCCCGTGCCCTCCTCGGGAACACCCCTGGCAGAGCCCCGTCTGTAATTTGTGGAGCCGGAATGCGCTAGAAGCCCTGTTCCCGGGGAGGTTGCCGCTCCACAGTTCTTGCCTCTGGCTCGCCGGGTTGCTCGGTCACAGCACGCCCGTGGATGAAGGTGCACTTGGTGAGACACCATTGAGAAGGTTTGCTTCGACTCCAAGCCAGGAACCACGAGCATTTCAGCTGTGCTGAGTGGAGATCTGACCAGAGGGAGAAAGCCTCCCAGCTGAAGAGCAGCCACATAGAAAGAGGGGGTGGGGTCGGAGAGGACCCTGGAGCCCGAGCAGCCAGCGTCAGCAGGGGGGCTCCCGCCCAGGCCCGACCATTGCACCTCCCCCACAGGCGCCCAGACAAGGCCCCCTTGTTTACATTAGCTTAATTACCCCACCAAAATCAATGAACAAGGATCTTTTTAAACATGGAACTTTCAAAATGTGCTTCGAGTGGCCTTTTTTTTTTTTAAATCAAAGGTATCAAATGTGAGGTCTTTGTGAAATAAGGCACTTGGAGTGAGCCAGGGGATTGTGGATCTTTTCATTGTGTGCAAAGGAAGCTTCCCGGCCCTAGATCAGGAGGAAGCTTGCCAAAAGTCCGACTTCACCAGTCTGCACGACAGATCTTTCCAACCAGCCCGCTGCCTTCGGGGGTGCAGTAGCATTGGAAACACTTCATGGGGGCCTCACGGCGTCTGCGAGCCTCCTTCCTCGGCAAGTGACTTTTAGAGGAGACATTTTAAGAAGATTAAAACATCCACAGACTTTCGAGGGCAGCAGCGTAATCCACTTACTGTTTGCATGTCACGAATAGAGTTCTTTGAAGCTTGGCACTACTGTGGGGCCCCTACAAGGCGTTGGGAATGAGTGGTGTCCCTACCTTCGCCAACGGGCAGGCAGAGCGAGGGAGGCTGTGGGAAAGGACACGAAACCACGAAGTTGGGCGAGGAGGACTCGAGTTCCACGGTGCTAATTCGGGGCCGCACGGGTCAGTGGCAGACTCTGGAGAGGATCCCCCCCGCCGCCACCCCCCCCCAGGAAGGTTCACCTTGTCCTGGGAAGGGGGAGAGCCCACCACCCCAAGGTGGGATGGTGCCACCCCAGGATGGGGTTTGCAGAGCGTTTTCTACTTACCGAGCGAGAGGCTACCTTGCCCTCCCACCTCTGTTTGGCCCACAGCCCAGGTGAGGGAAGCATTGTTCAGACTGAGGTCGTTGGTGTTTTCATCCTCCCAAACCTGTTGAAGGATTTTGCTGGCGGAGAGGAAAACTGCATTCCTGAACCAGCGCCCGAGGGGTGCTTTTCTTTTGCTGCATGCATAAAGGGCCTTCTGACCTGGGGTTCCGGGGTGTGGCTCCTCCTCCCCACGGTTTTTGGTGGTTCGCCCGAGGATCTCTCCTGGGGCTCTGCCTCTGAATCCCCACCGGATGAATGAATCCATTGGCAACCCAAATGCTCCCTGTCGTGAAGACGGCCAAGTCTTGAGTGCAGACCCTTGCGGCAGCTGACAGAGGGGAGCTGTGGGACAGTGGGGGGATGTGCTTCAGATGGGGCGGTCACTGATTTCGCAGGCAAAGCTTATCTCGCACTTTCGAGCCGTCAGTTGGACTCTGCAAGGCCAGGAAACAGCAGATGCACTTCTCATTGCCAACATTTTAGTCATCGTTGTAGGAGAATCTATTTACCCAAAAGTATGATTTTGGGGATTGAAATGGGAAGGAAATATTTTTCCACCAATTATTTTGAGGGGGGAGGAGTTTTGCTGTCCCTACCCCAGAGCTGAGCTTGTCAACCCAGAGTTAACTGGACATAACAGGGTGGGGGGGAGCTGGGTCCTCAGTTTAACGACTGGTTAGATGATGGGTCTTGTGGAGTTTTATCTTCCAGCCGAGACCTTCGGACGTTGCTCATACAACTTCATGTAACTTTGAAGACCTTAGGCATGTTTTTAAGTGGACGTTGAGCTTGTGGCTAGTTTTTAAATAGAATTAGATGTAATGTCTAGTGTAGTGTATCTGTGAACACTGAAATTCACAATTAGAATGCCCTTGAGAGGATCCAAGGCTAAGTATGCTACTGACCCGGTAACCACTACCTACCCTTTAACCTCCCCCCACGCCGACTGCAGATGGTTGTAACCTGTGCACCTTTTTTCTTGAACTTGGACGTTTGCTCTGTTTTCAGCTTTTTTTCACATCAGAGTCTTTCATTGATCCTCCTTCCAACTTGTGACGCACACAGGTGTATATAAATTGGAGTTTAAACTATTTCTGGGATCATAAGGCTGTGTTCACGCCATCCAGAAGCATCCTTTGTCATTGTAATTATCAACACAAAATTGATCACAGAAGCACAAGTGCTTTGTTGATCTTCGTCATTACTAAATGCCTAATTACTAAATGCAGGAAATAAAAATACATCGGAAAGGCATGTTGTGAAGAGCTGAGTGGTGGTCCCATTAAAGGAATTAGGGATTTGCCCTTGGGGCCTCGGCAACCCTTGTTGCTGGAACATTCACTGAGAGGCCTCCTTCCTGCTGATGGGGCGGGAAGGGAGAGTGAAGGCTGGGGCTTCCCCCACTGGCCAGAGCTCAGGCGGTCTAGGCGTCCCACCCGAAGACCCCGGAAGTGCTTCTGCTTGCTGTGTTACTGTGCTCCGTGGGGGGAGGGGTAAAGAGCATTTGCCACTTGGTTAAATGATGACATTGAGTGCTGACCCATGTGTACTTTAATATTTAATTGCTGTCTTTTCTAGATTTACGTGTTAAAGGGCAGAGAGGATGGTAGATCTCGTAACCATGTATGCTTTAGTGAAGGGGCAATGCATTTTTATTGGGTTGGGTTAAAATTTAAGCCTATGGGATTGTGCCTTGAGTTACATTTTAATTTTCCAGAAAGATTTGTTAAAAGCAGACAGCATTGCTTGGCTGGGTGTTGGATTCCAAAGAGGTTTTTGTCTTGCAGGAATCCAGTGTGCCTGCTGTGCGAAGCTTTTGGAAACAGAAGAGTGTGTTCTGGGAGGAGGAGTAGGGTGTGTTGTTGGCACCCCTTTAGGGTGGGGGCTCTTTGGGTGGGTGAGAGGCCCCGGGGGGGTTGCAGAGGAGCTTGACTGCTTGGGATTTGCAGAGGTGGGGCTCTCTCCCTGAGAAGCCTGGACGAACACGAGAACGTCCTCAGACTGTTGGAAAGTCCTAGGTTGGTCCTCTCTCAGGCATGCTAGAGATGCTCTCAGAGCATACGCGTTACTGTTGCTAGCCCAGAAACAGAAAGTGCCTTGGGTTGAGAACTGTAGAACTTTGTATTACAGGGTGGTTTTATGACTTCCAGTTAGCCTCCAAATAAAAAGGGGTCCCTGGCTTCACCCAGCTTTGTGGGGAAAGAAAGCAAGCAAGCCGCCTGCCTGGCTCCTGGGATTTTGGTAATGTGTGTCGGCTTGAAGTTTTATCTGTCTTATGTCCTCAGGGCTGGCTGTTAAGAATCCACTTAAGAATGCTTCCGCACGAATTTGGATTTGTAAATATTTGGGAACAAGTCGGGTCCTCAGATTGGGAGGCAGTGTCTTTGTTCCTAGGGTTAAGTGAAGATAGGAGGGAGCTAGTTCCAAGATCGTGTTCTAGGAACCCTGTGGTTTTCTCTAAGCAGTGTGGAATAGCACTGGGCAAGGCAGTACAGCCAGGACCCACCCTGGTGGGGCACGGACCCTCCTTTGATCTTGATTTTTTAAATCTTATCTTTTTAAAAGACTTTATTTACTTATTTGAGAAAGTGTGAAAGCGAGAGAGGTCACAGAGCTCTGGAGAGGGAGAAGTAGACTTGCTGCTGAGCTGAGGGCCCGAAGGCTCGATCCCAGGACCCTGGGATCCTGACCTGAGCAGGAGGCAGTTGCTTAACCAATGAAGCCTCCCCGCCCCCCTCCCCACTGATCTCTTAAACACAAACCCTTGCTTACACTTTCTTAGCATTTGGACCTGGACACCGAAATCAAGGTTTCAGGCTTGTAAAACAAGGGCTAAGAGACTTGGGCTGCTGAAGGTGAACAGGGGTGCCCAGGTGACCCTGCACAGAGGGGTTCAGTTCTAGAAACCCTGCTGTCCCCTGGGGCCTGACCCAGATGCCTGGCTGCTGCCAGCCAGTCCCGCTGCACGGAACTGGAGTAACGGGGACTGTTGGTGGTTCTGCAGCAGAAGCTCGGAGGACAAAATCCTCCGCATCAGTCCTGCACACCACCACCCTCTGCTGGATGCAGCCAGAGCTCCGGGAGGGCTGAGGCGGCCTCTCCGTCCTTCGCTGTCCTGTGTGCAGGAGCTCCGATTCTGTGCTGGGGATGGATGATAGAGCTGAAGCCAGCTGGCTCTTTGCTTTGCCAGCATGGGCCCAGCGAGCCTAGCGGGACAGGGATGGGGAAAGCTCAGGGCTGTTTCAAAGGTATCTAACTCATCCCTGAATTACTCAGACATCTAAAGTGTTTTTAATTCTTGAGAGGGAGGGGCCCTGGGCCTTTTATTCTACAGCAGAAACATCCTAGAGGCTGGCGTTGTTTTGGGTGCAGGGGCCATTTTCATCCTTGGCTGGGCTGTCCCCCCTGGCTTTGTGACCTTGGCCCAGAAGCAACCCACTCCGAGCTTCAGTTTCTGTGTTATAATCTGGGAAGCATAATGAGTATTTGTTCCTGGTACTTAGCAGGCCCTGGGAAATGATCTGGGAGGCCAGGTCCTATGCAGACTGCTCAGCTTCATCCTCTCTGCAGAACCCTGTGGGGGCAGTCTGTTACTACCTGCATTTTTGTGGAGCAGGAGAGGTAAAGCTGCTTATCCAAGGCCACACAGTTAAGTGGCTGAGCCTGGGGATGAGCCCTGGGACCCACACATGGGGCACTGGGCCCCAGCGATGCGGCTCACCTCCCCCCACCCCCCCATCCGAAAAGCAGGGTTTGCAACGTGGAGTTTCCTGTTTTTGTGTTTACTACGGTGTGTATAGAACATCGGTAACTTCACAAAATGAAACTTGTTTTAGAGATTTTTGTTTATTTGACAGAGAGATCGTAAGTAGGTAGAGTGGCAGGCAGAGAGAGGGAGAAGGAGGGAGAAGCAGGCTCCCTGCTGAGCAGAGAGCCCGATGCAGGGCTCGATTCCAGGACCCTGGGATCATGACCTGAGCTGAAGGTAGAAGCTTTAACTTAAACCTCTGAGCCACCCAGGTGCCCACAAAATGAAACATTTAACGCGAATCAAATCCAAAATAAAATTGAGACCGTGTTTTCAAAGGAACTAGGCAGTTGAAGTGAGTCAGAAGAGACCGTGCTTTCGGCGCCGTCCCAGAAGGCCTGGTGCATGGAAGCTTCTGCGGGGGCCGATTATCAGTCCTTGGTTAAGTCTTCACCATGTGGGCAGCCTGTGCAGAAGTGAGGCGGTGCGTGTGCCGGGAAGAGTCCTGTGGACCCTGTCAGTTTGTGGCTGCCAAGGGCATGTAGGTTTCTGAGGAAAGCCTGTGGGTCTGTGGGAGAGTGGGAGCCACATGGATGCAGGCCGTGGTTTCTCTCGGCTTCGGATATCGTTTTGGAAACGAGCTTACAATTTTAATGTGGATTTCCTCATGATCCGCTCAGGATCTGGTCCTTCTGGCGGTTGATTTTTGCCCACAGAGCTGGGCCTCGGCTTGGAGCCCCTGGAGATGTGGCCTGGCATCCCAGGCCCGCCTCACCGCAGTGCGGTCTGCTCCCGGGCCAGATGGTGGGCCGTGAGGCTGGAGGCCTGGCCTCCCTGTGCCACCGTGTCCCAGTCCCTTGTGGGAGCCCCCAGGGGGGCACTTGGTTTTACTTAATTACTTATTTTTATTATTTTTTAAGATTTTTATTTAATTTACTTGACACCCAGAGCCAGATAGCAAGAGAGCGAGCACAAGAGGGGGGAGTGGCAGGCAGAGGAAGCAGGCTTCCTGCTGAGCAAGGAGCCTAATGCGGGACACCATCCCAGGACCCCGGGATTATGACCTGAGCCAGTGGCAGAGGCTTAGCTGAGCCCCCCAGGTGTCCCTGCACTTGGTTTGAATAACCTAGTTGAGGAGCAGGGGATAGTTTCCATGTTCAGACTTTCTAGAACTCCACGTGGCTTGTATGGGGATGATGTGAGGGTGAGTGTGGGCTTCCTGAGGCCACTGAGCAGAGTGTGTTTGCACAAGAGTGTGGCAGGCTTGGGGGGACTGATGACTAGTTCCGTTCAGCTGAGTCACCGTGAGACCCCAGAGGCCCTGTGTTTGGGCTATGCTGAGTCCTGGCTGGGCCCCCTCCGTCCTCCCTGCGTGTCGACGGAGTCCTTCCAGCCCCTTGGCATCCCGTGGGCATTTCTGTCTTGGGTAGGCCCCTGCCAGCGTGGCCATGGGCCGGGCTCTGTGAATGCCACCTGGACTCCCTGTTCACTCCCGGGTTTTCCTGACCGCCCTGCATGGGAGCGGTGATATCCGCATTTTATAGATGAGGAAATGGATGCCCAGAGCTCTTAAGGACCCCGCCTGGGATTCTCTCTCCTGACCGAATGCTCTGCTGGGAAACATGGCGGGGGTGGGGGGCAGAGGGAGCTGCATAAACAGTTGGAGCCTAATGGGGGGGAGGCCCCCTGCGGACGGCATGGAGGCAGGAGTGGTGACACGAAGCTCCTCCAGCACTAAAGAGATTCCTGCCCCGCTCAGGCGGGCTGCTCAGGGAGGGCTCTCTGGAAGTGGAGGCCCTTGTAACTTCAGGAAAAACAGAGCCTGGCCCTGGGGCCTGAGGGCGTGGAAGCCGCTTAGGACAGTAGAAGTGGGATGTGCTTCAGCTGCGTCTGTTTTCTTGAGTGACAGTCCCCCTCAGGTTACCACTTATCACGAGCCAAGTAAAGGCCCTGTGGAGCTCGGGTGGCAGCCTTAACAAGGGCTGATGGCCTTGGGGGCCGGGGGGCGGTGGCGAGGGCCCCCGGATGCCCTGCTGGCTGCTGGGGAGTTCTTGGATTTGTCTCAGGGCCCTTCACCTTGGGAGTCGCCTCCTGGCTTGCTGCCCGGTCTGTGCACCGCGAGTAGCATCCACGTGAGTGGCTGCCAGCTTGGGGCTTGGTCTCTGGGACAAGGCACTTGCCTGGCTGCCTTCCCGGCCTCACGGGGATGTTTCCGCGGTGGCGCAGGAGAGACAGGCTGCGGACGGGCCGCCACCCTAGTACACCCGCAGGGGCGTCCGCGGAAGATGGGTGCTGCAGACCAGGTGCTCTTGGATCCCCCTGCAAGGTAATGGGGGCGGCGGGGCTCAGGGAAGTGTCCGCTGGACTTCCATCGACCACAGCTTCTGGTGACTCACCGAGGGCTGTTTGTTTCAAAGTTCAGATGTTAAATGTCCATTTTAAGAATGAGATCTCCTTGTCATTGTTGGCAGGCCCCAGGGACTGGCTGTTGGTCCCGCACCATACCTTCCGGCTGGTCTGCAGGCGGGGAGCGGGCCGCTGGATGGGTTCCACCGAGACTGGACCCCGAGGCCGGCCTCCCTTCGGCCCTCTCTGACTTAAGAAACGCTCCTTCACCTGTGAGCCCCAGGGCCCCCTCGCAGCAATCGGCAGGAGGGTCATGGGTCTGCGCCCCAGGTTGTTGGAGGACCCGGAGCTCAGGAGTTTCCGACTCCTGTGAGCGCCTGCATGCCTCCCTGAGCAGGTCCACACCCCCCGGCCGAGTTTCCCCAAGCACTTCACGTGGGGGTGCTTGTAACTAGGTCGCCATCTTTATGGCGTGCTGCTGATTTGCACCAGACAAGGGCCCACGTTTCCAGTTGATGTGGGGTTGCCTTCGCATTCCCTTTTCTTTGCACTGTCCCCGAGGAAGGGCGCATGTGAGCATCTCCTACCCATTTCCGGTGATTACTATGCCGGTGGGTTCCTTAGGGCACGGCGGGACTCTGGTCCCGAGCATCCGGAATAGGCTTACAGGTCCTGTCTTGCCTCCAAGAATCCCTTTCATGGCCGACAGTTCTTATCTTGACTTGATAACTCACTGAGAATGATCTTAGTCACTGCTTGTCACTACGCAGGGGTGTTGGGCTTACTGCTGCTAGCTTCTGCTCCGGGTCAGCGACTGTGTCTGCTGTGTCTCTCATGTCCTGTTTGCAGGAAGCAGGTGGGCATCGCAAGTAGAGCAAGAAGCCTTAGGGCCATACAGAGGGGACACCAACAGGGAAGGCTTCACCCCACCCTGCACCCAGGGGCTCGGGGGTTCTGCCGGAGAGGGGCATGGTTTTCTGTGCAGGGGCATGATCAACTGACTGACTGCTCAGGTTGAGAGCCCAGGAGGTCAGGGACCAGCTTTCTCTGTGTGCACCCCTGTGCTCCCACGTGGTCGCTGAGATGGAGCAGGCACGGGTGTGTGGCTTTCTGGCTGCCTAGTGCTGGCTTGGTGGGAGCTGATGCCTATGGGTTTATGGTCATTTGGGGTCTCGGTCAGGTGGCGGAAGGAAGAAACGGAGTTGGCCAGTGTAGCTGAGAAATGCAGGCCAAGTGGGCTCTGGTGGGTCCAGGGTGTAGCTGTGACTATGCCGCGTGGGCCACTTCCTCTTTTCCTGGCGTTGGCTGGTTTCCTGCTGTTGGCCAGGTGGCCTGGAAGCAACTGGAAGGCAGTCTGGACCTCTCTGTGTGTGCACAGTGGGAGCACAGTGAGTGGACGGATGAGGGAGGGGAGCCTTGGGTAGATGGGGTGTCTGAACTGTGATCCCATGCCCGGGGTCTGGTGACAGTGGCAGCCAGCTCTAGAGCCAGACACAGCGGAGAGAGCACAGCTGCGCCCTGGACCCCAGGGAGAGAGGCGATGCCCGGACCCCTGGTCTAAATGCAGCGCGCAGAGCAGATTAAGGTTTTATCCGCAGCCTGGCTCGTTTTGGTTATGAAACGTGAGAGCAGTGTTTTGCTGACCTGGTTTCCCTTGCTCAGTCTTTGCCCAGCTGGGTCTGCCCTGGGTTACTTTTCAAAATGAATGAGCTAACACCATACACCGGAGGTTCAAAACAAGCTCATCATCACCCTGGCGAGCCAAGTAAATAACATTTATCCAGGACTCCATGCCAGGCACCGTGGTCCGACAGAACGACAGCCCTTTGACTTGCAGTGGTTCATATCCTTGTCCTTTATGATCAGTTTTAGAAGTCGCCGTTTGACCTTTCTGATGTCACCAAATGTTGGATGAGCTCTGGAAAATTCTGAGCTCTGGAATAGTCTGGGCCGGCCCTTAGAGTTTTTCCTAAATTCAGATTTTATCTTTCTAGTTTTGTTTCTGTCTGCCTCCCCTGCCCCCCACCCAATGAACCTGAACTGTTCAACTGAATTCTAATCTAAAGGAAACTAAAAGGGAGGGCTGACTTTTCAAAGTTAGAAAAGCCGATGCAGTAAGTTTCACAGCAGAAATCCCTCTAACCAGCTGCGAGACCATGGATACTTCCCTCTTCTCCACTTGAACTGGGGTCGGACTTAACCTTTTTTGGGCCATGGATTCCTTTGGAAAACCTGGTGAAAGTGTGGACCTTTCCCACAAAAATGCAAAGAGACACCATTTTGTAGATACTTAGGTCTCCTAGCCCCCCACCAGGGATAGGCCCTCTCCATCCCCCATCTCTGGGTCTCAGCTGAGGAACCCCTGTTCTGGGACCATGGCTGCAGAGCCTGCAGCGTGGGCTGCCTGGTCTGTCTGGAACCCCGGGGGGTGGGGGGCGGCCTGGCCGGTGGTGGGTCTGAGCCTATGTATTTGGTGGCTCAGGAAGCAGGCGGGCAGCCTCTCCCCCCAGGAGTGTGCTAGAGATAAACCCCCAAGGGTGGCGGTTGGGTTTCCTTGCTGTGGCCAAGACGAGCGGCAAGAGCCGTGCACTTAGAGCGCTGTCTCCGGCCAGCACGGCATCCTGCCATCTCGGGTGGCTGTTGGAATCTGTTGTGATGGTGACATTGGGACGCTGGGGTTTACTTTGTGGGGAAACGGAGGGTGGTTAAAATTAGCAGTGGGAGAGTCAAGTCAAGGTTGTGTAAAAGAATTAAGCAATGTCACATTGAGATAAAAGTTGGGAGCGGCTGGGTGTCATTCCTGACCCGGAGCCAAGCCAAGGTGGAAGGGTCAGGCTTGCAGCGGGCTCGTGTGACCTGAAGAGTCACCCAGTCAGACCTCTGCGTCTGCACTGGTTCCTACCATGGCCCGATGGGTGCTGTGGCAGAGACTGCCGTGGTCTTAAGAAATCATGGGGCACCTGGGTGGCTCAGTGGGTTAAAGCCTCTGCCTTTGGCTCGGGTCATGATCCCCGGGTCCTGGGCTCAAGCCCGCATCAGGCTCTCTGCTCAATGGAGAGACAGCTCTCCACACCCCACCCCCACCCCCGCCTCTCTGCCTACTTTTTTTTTTTTTTTTAAGATTTTTATTTATTTGTTCGACAGACAGAGATCACAAGTAGGCAGAGAGTCAGACAGGGTGGGGGGGGAAAGCAGGCTCCCCGCTGAGCAGAGAGCCGGAGGTGGGGCTGGATCCCAGGACGCTGGGATCCTGACCCGAGCCGGAGCCACCCAGGTGCCCCTCTCTGCCTACTTTTAATCCGTTTGTCAAATAAATAAATAAAATCTTAAAAAAAAAAAGAATCCACAGTCATTGGACGTGGTGGGATGTTTCATTGTATAATAGACAATTACAGGGCATGTTGCGTGTGCTATGTCATAACGTAGTAGTGTATAGTATGAGGCCACGTCATGATGTGTATTTTGCTTAAAATTCTGGTGGGGGAGGATATCCGACTGCCTGCATTCAAGTTCCCCACTAGCTCATTTTCCTTTTTCTTTTTTAAAGATTTATTTATTTATTTGAGGGGCTCCTGGGTGGCTCAGTCATTAAGCATCTGCCTTCAGCTCAGGTCAGATCTGAGGGCCCTGGGATCTAGTCCCCCCAGTCCCCCCATCAGGCTCTCTGCTGGGCAGGAAGCCTGTCTCTCCCTCTCCCACTCCCCCTGCTTGTGTTCCCTCTCTCTTGTGTCTCTCTCAGTCAAATAAATTAATAATACGTTTTTTAAAGGTGCTATTTACTTATTTGAGAGAGCAAATGAGTCGAGAGGGGTAGAGGGAGAGGGAGAAGCAGACTCCCCGCTGAGCAGGGCGCCCCATGCAAGGCTCAGTCCTAAGACCCCAAGACCCAGACCTGACCCTAAGGCAGATTCCTCATCGCCTGAGCCAGCCAGCTGCGCTCCCCGCCACTAGCTCAGTGTCATTGGTGGGAGGGATATGTGGTTCATGGGAGGACCGTGGTCCAGTGGGAAGCTGCCCCACCAGGAATTCTCTGGACTGTTCCTTGTGTCCAGGGCCTGCCAGGCAGAGAAGGTGCTTGGCTGGCTTCTGGCTCACAGGACTTGGGGACTGCCCGGGGCCTGGTTTGCCCTGCCTGCCCCCTTGCTGGGCTGGAGGACCCAGGTGTGCCAGTTTTCTCTGCAGAGGCCACAACCATGGGGCCCCCACGGGCCTCTGGCACGTGGCCACTCTGCTCCCCTCGAAGCAGGAGACACGCTCTTTTTCCAGGGAATCTCTCCCCATAGTGGCAGCCAGCTTCCGGCAGAAGAGGCCAGCGCTTCCAAGCTGGGAAGAGCCCCGAGTCCCACCCATTTGTAAAATCGCCTCTTGGGGCTCTTCAGTCAAATGAGGAGAATGCGGCTTTACTGTGGACAGTAACTGATAATGCTCTGCCATCTGCTGACCCCATCTGCAGCCCTAAAGGTTGGAATCCTGTCTGAATGGGAAGCCACGAGTCAGGTCACATGTGTGACTCCACATGTTACTCTGACGGTCATGTGTTACATATGGAAGGTGGAGGAAAGGACTTATTTATTTTCTTATGTATTTTTTTTAAAGATTTTGTTTATTTATTTGACAGATCACAGGCAGGCAGAGAGAGAGGGGGAAGCAGGCTCCCTGCTGAGCAGAGAGCCCAATGCAGAACTCGATCCCAGGACCCTGAGATCGTGACCCAAGCCAAAGGCAGAGGCTTAACCAACACTGAGCCACCCAGGCGCCCCTGTATTTACTTTTAAAAAAAAGTAATCTCTACACCCACCTTGGGGCTTGAACCCCGAGATCAGGAGTCGCATGCTCCACTGACTGAGCCCGCCAGGCCCTCCAGTAAAGGACTGTTCGATTTTTACTTATTTTTTCTCAGAGCATTCTTGTGGGGGGGGGGCAGAGGGAGAGAAAATCTTAAGCAGGCCCCATCCTGAGCATGGAACCTGATCTCATGACCCTGAGATCCTGACCTCAGCCCGCGGAGATTTTGCATCTGAGGCCTAACCAACAGAGCTAGCCAGGCACCCCAGTGAGGGCCTGTTTGAAACTAAGGTTTTTGATCTGGCGGGTTTTAATTTCTTCCGTCACAGCAACAAGTCCAGCCTCCCTGGAGCCGCCCTGTTACTTTGCAGACCGCGTCTCCCAGCGCTCCTGCCCCTGTGTTCCTGGGGCCCACCACCGCCAGCTTGTCCAGGTTACGGGACTCCCGATGTCCGGCGCAGTGCAGTTCTGGACACCTGTGTCCGGCTGCCTGCCTCACAAGGAGGGTTCCCTCCAGAAATCAGGCCCGGAGTGAGGCTCCTGTGTCTCCTCCGATCCCCTCTTTCCCCAGCCTAGCAGTGACCTGGTGCTGGGAGGGAGCGCCGTGGCCGGGCTGCTGAGCCGCATCCTCGGTTCCATGCTGCATCTTCTGTGTGCCAGCCTTGGTGCTGCAGTTTCCGCGCCTGGAAATTGGGGCTGATGGCAGGATTCCCTGTGTGGCGTTGGAGTGTCCTGAGGGCTCAGCAAGTGTGTGTGTGTGTATGTGTGATCTAGAATCGGAATCGGCTTGTAGGAAGGATGGTCAGAGTGGTGGCTAGCTGTGTCCCCACACGGAACAGTCGAAGACGAGGGTCTACGGAGAGACTTCAGAGTTTCCGAGACGGGGGGACTGGGGGAAACTGGAATTTGCCTTTCTTCCCTGGAGGCAGTCCCCTCCTGTGTTGGAGGGGCTGGGCCAGGCTGGGCTGGGGGGGTCAGAAGGGGCATGAACAGAACCTTAAGTCGAGTGAGAGCCCGAGGTCCTGGTGGATGTGGTCTCTTGTGTGTGGGCCCCTCCTGTGCGTAAGCTGGGCCCCTGCACTATCGCGGCGTTAGGGACGTGCCGGGGGGGAGGAAGTCGGGATCTGGTAGGAGGGGGGAATTGTGGGTGCAGGGGGTGGGGGTGGTGGTCGGAAAGGAGCCGCTGAGGTAGCCGAGGTGTGAGCCACATCTGGGCAGGAGACGGGGAGAGAACCCTGGGCGTCGGGCCTCTGTGCCTGCACCCTGGGAGGCCTGAGGGCGCTTGGCCGCTGGTGCTGTAGGCGCTGGGGGTGCCGTCTGGTCACCAGTCTGAGCGCTGGCCGAGCTTGGGGACTGCTGAGCCGGCGGAGCCCTCAAGGAGGCCAGTGCGGCGAAAGGGGGCACAGGAGACCCTTTATGACTGACTTTGTCTCATTTTTTTGGTAGTTGTTAATAGACTTGCAGGTGCTTAGAAGGACAGTAACACTCAGACTTGTAGCCGGCGTCCTGGCGGCTGTGGGGGTGCTCCCTGGGAGGAATTGGGAAATCCAAAGGCGCCATGAAGCAGTGACGAGGGGCTTGGAGGGACCTGGGAGGAGGGAGACCAGGGACGGTGGCAGCCTGCTCTCCTTGCCCTGTGCGTAGGCATGGGTTGTTGGCCCTGTGAAAACACCAGGCTGCGTCCAGGTGACCTCACCTGTCAGGCAGGCAGGGCAGCTGAGTCACGGTGCTGTAAATCATATCCGCGAGGAAAGGTTTCTTAGCTGCGGTTATGTCTTCTCCCTGTTAAAATTAGTCTTGAAAACAGAGCGAGGTGTGTTGAGTTTATAGCGCGTCTATTACAGGCTTCCTGCCGGCCCTGCGGGCCTTTCTCGTGATGGTATTGCCCTTGGTGTGTGGTCTTAAATTGCAGGATCAAAGCTGTGGAAGTGCAGGAGAAGGGACAGGTGCTTGGGTCCCACCCTGCCATTTTGCTTGTGGCCTGGAGAGGTGAGCGGCTTTACAAGGTCTCATGGTGGCCCTGGGGTCCTGCTCTGGGGCCCGTGCTTGATACTCGTCGGGTCCGGTGATAAAATACTAACTAAGGGTGGATCCCCGTGGTGGATCGTGAGCACCCGCCGCCCAGCTCAGACTGTGACTTGAATTTGGCTAGCCTCACTGCAGGTGTGCCGGGTTTGTAACGAGCAGCTTCTTCTCTTCCCCCCATAGTTGTGCGCTTGCTTGGGGAAGGTGCGGACATGCTGGGATGCAGGGGGGTTGAGGGGAGGGCTGCCAGCCAGGGCACAGGCAGAGGAGAGTCTCCTGGCCCGTGGGAGAAGGGGTTGTGCTCCTGCCCTGTGGGTCAGGCTTCTGAGGACGGCGGGAGCAGGAACCCAGCTCAGGGACAGATTAATGCCATCTGCTGTTTTAAATGCGCCTTAATGGGGAGGCACTTACTTTTGAACTGTGGTTGTTACTCTGCTTATACTGGCCTTATCCTGGAAAAGATGTAAGCCGCTCTTAAGAGGCACTTGTAAAGATACAAGAAAAGATGTGTTTGTGGACTTGCCACGTGCTTCCCTTGCTCTGCCTTGGTCCCTTCCTCACACCACACACTGGGGGCTGCCTCTAGGCTGTGTGCTTCCTGGGCTGCAGAGGGAGGGCCTCCCTCAGGGCCGGCTGACACAGGCCACACACCTCCACCATTTCTCCTTCTCTGGCCCTAAGTGCCTTGTTTCTAGAGGGCTCAGGTCCCCCCACCCCCGCCTTGGGAACTGGGTGGGGCCAGAGGCAGAGATGGGGGGGCAGTGCCAGGGCTGGGAGGAGCTGACTGGGGCTCCCCGGTGAGTAGCAGCTCCCCCATGCCAGCATGTCCGCCTGCCCATAGGGACAGGGGGAGTCCCCGTGGCCTCTGGGGACACAGGCCTGAGTGACCACCACTGCGCCCTCCCTTCATGTTGATGGCCTTGGCGGCTTCATGCCCAGCTTGAGGACTATAGCAGCCTCTGTCGGGGCTTTCTTTCTTTTTTTTTTTTAGATTTTATTTATGTATTCGACAGATATCACAAGTAGGCGGGGGGGGGGGGGGGGGGGGACCAGGCTCCCCGCTGAGCAGAGAGCTCGATGTCGGACTTGATCGCAGGACCCCAGGATCATGACCTGAGCAGAAGGCACTGACTTTAACCCACTGAGCCCCCCAGGCGCCCCTGTTGGGGGCTCTCTGCCTTGTGTCCTGGCTCTGCCTCCCGCCGCTTCTCTGGGGCTGGGCGTTTCTACCCTGGATGTGCACGTCCTTGGGAAAGACCTTCCAGGAAGGTGGACTCGGGTGTGCGGCAGCTGGAGTGTGGGCCTCACGGTTTGAAAAGTAACAGCCTACTTTGGTGGGGTTTGTGTCCCCGGAGTGTGTGTCCTTCTGCAGGACAGTGGGACGTGCCCTGGCCTGGGCCAGGCGCCCCATCACCCTGGAGCAGGGACTCAGCGATGGGGGAGCTGGGGAGGGCCCTGGGGGCATCGGCTGCAGTGGGAAGTCGCTGCTCTGTGGTCCTGATGGGAGATGGTAGCCTTTGAGGGGCCGTGGCCTGGGGAAGGCCTGCTGACAGGTGGAGCGTGGGCCCTTGCTCAGCGGTCGCCATGACAGAGGACTTGAGGCCGAGGGCCACGTGGGGCAGGCGTGAGCTGAGGGCTCCTTCCCACCCATGGGGCCCCACTGGAAGTGGTCAGGTGTGGGAAGGCCTAGTGGGAGCTATCCCGCCGTGGGGAGGGAAGCCCATCTTGGAGCCGGCAGACCCCAACCAAGCTACACGTTCAGCCCTGTTCCTGGTTTCGAGCAGGCCTTTGCGGATCACCTGCTGTCTCGGGGTCAGCCTTGCTGGGTTGCAGGGCTGGGGAGGGCATGCAGGAGGCAGTTTTCTTCTCCCCTGTGAGGCCACGGTGGGGGCTGGGGGCCTGCTGGCCCCCAGGAGGACCCAGCTGGTGGGAAGTGCCCACAAGCCCCGCCCTCCCTGCAGAGTTTAGAGTAACTCGGGCTTGGTGTATTGCATTAGGTTTTTATCTCCCAGGAGAGGAACCGAGTAAACAGAATAGAGTTTCTTTGGGCCATGGGCCAAATGAGAAATATTTTGGATCTGCTGACCTTTTTCTTTGGGTCACTATTCACTGTGGAAGGTTTTGACCCGTATTGCGTTTCAGAATAGGAAGAACGGCTTATTTTTCAGAGTGGCAAATAAGGAAAAGAATGAAAGTCTCTTGGAGTCGCTGCTTCCAGAGGCTCCCCCGGGAGGAACATTTTTATAGACACCAGACGTCCTCTCCAGCCGCGGCCAACTTTCCATGGTGCCGGCGGGGGTGCGCGGAGGCCCAGCCCCTCCTCCTGAGCCGCCGCCCGCCAGCCAGGGCCCTTCCTCCCCCGGCGAGAGCACCACCTGTCCCCTCGTCCCCAGGCCTGGAGCCTGTCTGCCCAGCGTCCCCTGGGGCTTTGGCCTCTCTTCTGGGACTCTCCAGTCATGGGTCACAGACCCCTGTGTTTTCACAACTGAGTTGCAGCAGGTCACCTCATCGAAAGGTCACTGTCCCTAATTGAGTTTCAGGGTAAAGCGCTTCTATAGTTAAAAGCCAATGAAGGAAGTAGGACTGAAACCATTGGTTTTATTCTGTTCAAAGATTGATGTGAGAGAGGGGGAGAAGGGGAGGGCAGGGCTGGGGCCTGGGGAGGCAGAGGGAATCTCGAGCAGAACCCCGCTCCCCGATCAGAGCGCGGGGTCTGACTCGGGGCTCGATCCCACGACCCTGAGATCGTGGCCTGAGCGGAAACCCAAGAGTCGGACGCTGAACAGACAGTCCAGACACCCCCACTTCAGCCGCTGTTCAGGCAAGTCCGTGCTGTCGAGATGAGCACGAAAACATCCTGTCTGGCTTTCTCGTTCATGCGACGTGGCGTGGTCTCTCTTGAGTGGGGCTTGGGCTCATGGAGATGGTCTGTGAAGCCCTGGTATTCGGGGCTGTCCCTTTTCCACGTGTCCTCCAACCCCGGGACTCAGGTTTGCACACACGGTGCCGTCGGTCTTCTGGACCGGAGCACGCCCAAGGTGTGGCCTGTGTCTCTGTCCCCTGTGCCTTTCAGCTGCAGAGCGGCCACCACAGGAAGGTCCCCGAAGCTGCCCATGCCGGACGCTGACTGTCGCCCCTTTGGGGCCCTTGTCTGGGGGCCCCGGCTCCGCCCTCAAGTGCAGGAGCCCAAGCTGTCGTCGATGCTGGGATGTCTGGAGAGGTTGAGACATTCTAGGCTGCAGCGTCAAGAGCTTCCTTGTCTGTTCTCCGCTCTGCCTTCCACTCCTGCTTGTCCCGGGGCACTGGGCAGGAGGCTGTGGGCCTAGAACTTAGAGGCAGGTGGGGAATCTTGCTGTGCTGTGCATCTCCGGCCCGCTTCAAGCAGGAGAAGAGCCAGGTGCCCCCACTTCTCCAGTGCCTAGGCCCTTTGGCAGCGTCGTGGTGTCTTAGGTTTAACTCCTTCCTGAGAAGCTCTGCACAGGCCCAAGTTGTGGGGCGTCGTGTGGTGATGCGGTGTGAGTTAGGGGTCGCGGTGGCTTCTGATGAGTTTCCGATACAGCCAGTGGTAAAATGACAGACATCCTGCAGGTGATTGGGGTGGTGTGGTGCCCTTGGCCGAGGTGGGCTGGGAGGTCCATGCTGGCCTGGGTGTCGGGCTCGCGTTGGGCAGACCCTGTCCTGCCACCTCTAGTTCCTGTCTCGTCTAGCTTGTCCCACTGCTGGCCACCCAGATGAGTTGTAGTAGAAAAGGACGCGGGCTCAGGCCTGTGGCGGCTTGTTCGGAAGCCGGGGGGACACGCAGACTCGTGGGACATCTGCAGGGGCAACGTGGCTGATGTGGAGGGCGGCGGTGGTTTGGAGTCAGTCTCGGCCAGGCGAGGACTGGTGTGGACTGGTGTGGCTTTGCCGCGCTGGAGTGGTGAGGGGGCTTAAGCGGACGGAGCAGGAGGGGAAATGGAGAGGGGTGGGCAGCCGGAGGGGCCGAGGTCGGCACAGGATGTTCTGGCCATACCTCCAGCTGGGGACATCCTAGCAGGGAGCACTGAGGGGCGGAAACGGTTCAGGAGGTTGGTGAGGGGGTGACTGGGGGTGGGTGGGGAGGCTAGACTGCAGGGGGAGGCAGGGACAGCCCAGAGAGCAGGGCCAGCAGGTGGATTGCTGTCTCCGGCCACAGAGCCTGCCTGCACGGTCCTGGCAGCTCCTCTCCTTAGCCCTGGGCGAGCACGCACTCTTCCTCGCAGCTGTCTGGGGGAATGTGGGAAGGAGTATCGAAGGGAGCCTGGAGAAAGCCTTAGCGAGGGGGCGTCTCAGCGCGGGAGAAGCGTTTGGCGCATCAGCCCTGCTCAGGGTCAGTGTCCTTGATCCTGGGTCCCCCGGCCTCCCGGCTCTGTTTCTCTTGAGATTCAGGTGGGGCTGGACCACCCGAGGGACTTGCCGGCCCTGTTGCTCTGTGACCTGCAGCTTGATACGCTTCTGGATGCCTGCCCCCTCCTCTTATTCCTTGAAGACCCCATGGCTGACCCAGGTCAGGCCAGAGCTCCTGCCCCTCCCTTTGCACTGGCGGCCCGCTCCCCTAGCTCCGGTTTGCCGCAGACCTCTTGGACAGCAGACCTTCTGGACGGCAACTCTCCATGCCCAAGCCCCTCCCCACCAGGTGCCGGTGGCCCGTCAGGGTGGGGTGGTGGTGGGGGGGTCCTCCCTGGGTGGAGCCCACTGCTGGGGCAGGTGCTGCTCTCGGAAAATGCCTCACACACAGTGGAGTGAGCCCGCTGTCCTGCTCCTGCTGTGGACAAGGCTAAAATGAGCCCATGCCCTGCACGGTGCCTGGGCTTCTGAGTGCAGCACCCCCCCTGTCCCCCACGGTGGTCTAGGCTTGCCTGCTGCCCTCCATTGTCACGTGGGTCTCCTCCACCTCTGACACCCTGCATGGGGGGTAGGGGCGGTCTCCCTGGCCAAGCCTTGCGGTGACACAGCTTCTCCTCACTCTCCCCTACCCAGCCCCGCACCCCTGTTTTAGGTGCCCTGAAGGGAGGGACCCTATCCTAGACCACAGGTGGCGGCTTCTTTGTGTCCCCAGTGCCTGCCCATTCCGCAGGTGACCCCGAGGGGGTTGTCCTGACCACGTAGCTGACCTCCATCCTCCATGGTCGGCGTTCTCATGCTGGGGAAGTCCCGTGCAGAAGGCTCTGTGGTATTCTAGACCTGACGCACGGGTCCCTTCCTTTACAGCGAAGTCGCCGGCTGTGCCTACTTTGATGAGGGAGCAGAACCACTTAACCTAAGGTTTTGTTTCCCAACAAAGATTTTTTCCCTTTCAGTGACAGCTCTGCGTAAAAGTTCTCGTGAAACCAGGCGTGTTGTCTTTATTAGATTACTTGCTGATGCTCCAAGCCAGTCAGACCAAAATCAGACCACATTTGGTTCACTGAAGCCCTGCCAGATTGTTCTCCGCTTGTCGTCGTGCGATTTGTCGGTGAGGGCCGCGCACCCGAGCGCCGCGCCACGTGCGGTGATGCACTCAAGCCAGGATTGGGTCACGCAGGGAGATTTCGACACTCTGATGCAGATGAAATCGGAGGCGATTGCTGTCCTGCGTGCCAGGGTTTGGGGGTGACAGCAGCTCCCCTCCCCGAGAACCTGCAGGGCTTGGGCTCTGCGGTGATGGCCTGCACGGTCTGGAGGTGTGGTTCCCAGTGCACTGAGGGCTGAATGTCGGAGTCTGCAGGCATGAGAGGCGCGCTGGTGATTCGGGACATCCTGTGGCCCGTGTCCCGCCCTGCTGCCGGCAGCATAACTTGTGTCGAGTGTGTGACACGCTTGGGGCTGGGAGGGCACTCAGCATGCTGCTCTGTTCAAAGGAGTGTGAGGAGAAGAGTGTGGCCTCGGGAGGTCAGAGGGGTGGGTGTCAAGGTCCTGGGGCTGGTGTCACAGGGTCTGTGGTGGGCGAGGCTGTGCTTAGCAGGTGCTCGGTACCCCCTGCCCACCAGGCTGCACAGAGCCCCGGGCCCAGCCAGCTTCCCAAGCTGGTCCCTCACTGGGGAGCACTCGTGTGTCCCCCACGTGTCACCTGCGCGGTGTCTGGCTTCGTTCTGAGCTCCCTTCAATTTCCTACCAAGTTGTGGGTTACTGTGTTAACCATGAAAAGACCCTGCAGGTGGAGTGAAGACGGGTCAGTGACACTGGGAGTCAGTCGGGGCATTGGTAGGCCGCGGTGCACGCCCACCAGGCCGGCTGCTGACACCGGGCTGGCTCTCCCTGCACCGTGGTGCCCTCGGCTACCCAGACTACTTCACTGTCTTCCAGGAAATTAAGTTTAAATCAGATTGAAGCCGTGATGCTCCTTGTTCTTTTCCATCCTGACAATTATCTTAAAATCTCCCCTTTTAATTAACTCAGTTTTCCAGGTCTTTCTGTAGGCCGGGTGGTTTGTTTGTGGAGGGCCTGGCACTGTGCCTCCGATCCGGAGACAGGGCTGCAGCCCTGCCCTCCTAGGCTGGGCGGGCCCAGGACGGGTGGGGTAACGCGGCTTGGCCGCCCAGCCTTGGCACAGCGCTCTTGGCGTGGGGGCAAGGGCCCAGCTCCTCCCTCCAGCTGAAGCCGCTCCCGGTTTTGTTTTTTTTTTTAAGAACTGCTTCTTTGGCGGCTTTCACTTCTCCTGTAGGCAAGTCTCAAGCTAATATTTATCCTGCAAAGTATCTTAAAAATGCTGGAGGGCAAGTATTTGTGGAGAAGTTTATCAATCTTTGAAAGAGCGTTATTGTTACCTCGATAAACTGAGGCACTGTTTACAATAGGCAGATTGTTTTTGAACTTGCAACCTTTAATTCAACAGTTAGTTTTTGTTAACAGATGGAATAGCTTTGGCCGAGCTTCTAGAGAGGCCCTTATCGGGGTGGTTTTGTTTGTTGCTGGCAAGCCTTCAGCCGAGCTGGGGGAGGGGAGACCTGGGCAGCTCCGTCGGTGGCACCTCCGTTCAGGTGTTCACTGCTTTTGCAACCGGGCAAGCTTTTCAGGAATGTGGACTTTGGTGCTTGAAGCCAGCCCTGCCTCTTCATGATTGTCTGTGTCAAACTGGAGGTGCTTCCTTGGGGGGGGGGGGGGGGGGGGGGGCCTCCCCGTGCCAGATAAGGGGGGGGGGGGGGGGGGGGGAGGGAAAGGTCGGCGCCGC
>RCUC01122182.1:0-30086 GCA_003697995.1 Taxidea taxus jeffersonii | reverse complement strand
ATATATATATATATATACACAATACTACACAGCCATTGAATGAAATGAAATCTTGCTGTTTGCAATGACGTGGATGGAACTAGAGGGTATTATGCTTAGGTAAATAAGTCAGTTGGAGAAAGACAATTATCATATGATCTCCCTGATATGAGGAATTTGAGAAGCAAAGTGGGGTATTTGAAAGGTAGGGAAGGAAAAAATGAAACAAGATGGCATCGGGAAAGAGACCAACCATAAGAGACTTTTAATCTTACAAAGCAAACTGAGGGCTGCCATTGGGAGCAAGGTATGGAGAGTGTGGTTTGGTTGCACATTGGGGAGGGTATGTGCTATGGTGAGTGCTGTGAAGTGTGTAAGCCTGAGGATTCACAGACCTGTACCCTGGGGATAACAATACATTATATGTTAAGAAAAGAAGTCAGTATGTGTAAACTGTAGACTCTAGCCTTAGTAATATTTAGTTTTGCATCTGTAAATGTTTAAATGTACTTTCTTCTCATCTGGTAGATTTGTCTATATTTCTATGCAAGAACCATCTTTTGAGGACTAAGCTCTGGCTTTGTTGATCAATTCAAATGAATCTCTTGTCCTTATTTTTTTACACCTGTGTTTCTCCTTTTATGATTTTAGAAAGAGAGAGACAGAGTGAGTGGGGGTATGGGCAGAGGGAGAGACTCTTTAAGCAGACTCCCTCCTGAGTATGTAGTCTGATGTAGGCCTCTATCCCAGGACCCTGAGATCATGACCTGTGCCAAAGTCAGACACTTAGCTGACGAAGCCAGCCAGGTGCCTTATCTTTCTACTTTTTTTTTTTAATCAATGCAGTCTTTTATTGACTTTATTAACTTATCAATTCTATCTTTTATTTTAATTTTTCCCAATTTTTATACAGCAAAATACATATACTATAAAATTGCAAACTTAACTATTTTTATTTTTCACTTAATTTTTTCTAACTTTATTGAGATATAATGATAAATAATATTGTAATATATTTAAAATGTACAATATAATTGAAATATGTATATAATGTGAAGGGATTTCCACCAAGTTAATTAACACATCCATCAACAGTTACCATTCATTCATTCATTTTTGGTGTGAATGCTTAAGATCTATTCTAGGAAATTTCAGTTATACAATGCAATATCATCTACTGTAATCACCACACTATTCTTTAGATCTCCAGAATATATACATTCTACATCAATGAAAGTTTGTAACCTTTGACCACTCCACCCTATTTCTTTCACCTTATAGCCCCTGGCAACCATAATTCTATATTCTGTTTCTGAGTTTGGCTTTTAGATTCCACATATATATGAGACCAATGCAGTATTTATCTTTCTGTGTCTTGTTATTTCACTTATCATAATGTCCTCTATGTTGATTCATGTTTTTGCAGATATTAAGATTTCCTTATTTTATAGGCTGAAAATGCTACTTATATATATACATGTACATAGATGTATTATATAATAATTTATACAATATTTGTATTAATTTATATCTAATACATACATTATATATAATGTATACATATAATAAACACATACACACCCATTTGATTTACCAAATCATTCATCAATAAACACTTAGGTTGTTTTCATATCTTTGATATTGTGAATAATGCTGCAATGAACTTGAAAGTGCAGACAACTTTTCAGGACACTGATTTCATTTCATATATATATATATATATATATATATATATATATATATACCTAGAAGTGATTGCTGAATCTTATGATTGCTATATTTTTAATTTCTTTAAGAATCTCCATACTGTTTTCCATAGTGGCTGTACCAGTTTATATTCCCATCAGCACATACAAGGGTTCCCTTTTCTCCACAACCACATTTGTTATCTTTTGTCTGTTTGATAACAGACATCCTAACAGGTGTTAAGGGTCTCATTGTGGTTTTGATTCTCATTTCCCTGATGATTAGTAATGTTGAGCATCTTTTCATATGTCTGTTGACCATCTGTATGTCTCCTTTGGAAAAAAAAATGTCCTTTACTCATTTCTTAGTTGGATATTTTTTCCCTCTTGCTACTGATTTGTATAATTTCCTTATATATTTTAGATGTTAACCCCTTATTGGATATAAGGTTTGAAAATATTTTCTTTCATTTCAATGTTGCCTTTTCATTTTGTTGATGGTTTCTTTTCAAAAGCTGTACATAAGCTTTTTAGTATGATGTAGTCCCACTTGTTTTTGTTTGCTTGCTTTTGATGCCTGTGCTTTTGTTACCAAATCCTAAAACAAAGAAAAAAAATCACTCACAAAATCAGTGTCAAGGAGCTAATCCTTGTTTTGTTTTGGGATTTCTTTTGGGGTCTTTAATCCATTTTGAGTTATTTTTATGTATGGTGTAACATAAGAATACAGTTCCATTCCTTTTCAAGTGTATAGTTTTTCACTAAGTTGATGCAAGTACAAGTTTTCCAGCACCATTTATGACATAGACTGTCCTTTTCCCATCGTGTACCCTTTGTGCTTTGCCAAAAATTAATCCATCATAAATGAATGGGTTTATTTCTAAAATCAGGAAGTATTATATGTCTAGCTTTGATCTTCTTACTCAAGATTACTTTAGCTATTCAGAGTATTTGGGCCTGTATTCATATTGTTTTTACAATTTATGTTAAAAATGCCATTGGAATACTGATTGGGATTGTATTGAATCTGTATATTGCTTTGGGTAATATGATCATTTCAACATTATTAATTCTTCCAATTCATGAATACAGAATACCCATTTACTTGTGTCCTCTTGAATTTCTTTAACCAATGTCTTATACATTTCAGTGTATAGATTTTCACTGCCTTAGTTAAACTTATTCCTAAATATTTTACTCTTTTTATGCTACTATAAATGAGACTATTTTCTTAATTTCTCTTTCTGAAAGTTTGTCATTAGTATATAGAAACATAACTGATTTTTGCATGTTGAATCTATACCCTGCAACCTTACTGAGTTTCTTTACTAGTTTTAACAGTCTTTTGGTGGAGTAGTTAGGACTTTCAATGCATAGCATTATGTTATCTGTAAAGAGACAATTTTATTTCTTTCTTTCAGATTTGGATACATTTTATTTGCTTTTACTCTTGAATGGAACCAGCTTTTCACCACTGAACATGATGTTAGCTATCAGCTTGTTATATATGGCCTTTTTTATTCCATTTATACTTATTTGTTGAGCTTGTATCATGAAAAAGAGTTGGATTTTGTTAAATACTTTTTCTGCACTGAGGTGAGCATTTTGTTAATGTGTTATATCATATTTATTGATTTGAGAATGTGAACCATCCTTGCATCTCTAGAATAAATCCCTCTTGAACATATTATATGGTCCTTCTGATGTACTGTTGAATTTTATTTGTTAATATTTTATTGAGGATTTTTCATCTATGATCATCAGGGCTATTAGCTTGTAATTTTCTTGTAGTATACTTGTCTGGCTTTGGTATCAGGACCTATGAATTTTTCTTTTGATGTGTGTGTGTTTGTGTCTGTTTTTGTGTGTGTCTTTGTGTATACTGAATATGATGATTCCTCTGTAAGATACATGAATTACAAATATGTTTTGCCTCTATTAGACCTGAATTTTTATTCTCCTAATGGTAGTGTTTGATAAAGAACAGTTCTTGATTTTAATGGAATCCAATCTGCCCTTCTTTCCTTTATGATGGCATACTTTGGGCTCTGCTTAATAAATCTTTCCTATTCAAGGTCATGTTGAATTTTATACCTTTATTTATCTGAAGTTCATATTTAGATCTTCAATCTGGGCAGATCAGAAGTGCCACTAGTATCGCCTCAACAAATGACTCTCTCAACAAATGACTAATGGGAAAGAGAATATATGCATAACTATACAAGTTTTCCTATTGCACAGATAACACAATTATGTGTTATACACTGCATCCTAAAGTTTTCTTGATGGAATTAAGATGTAATTGCTGGAGAACTACTCGGGAGATGACAGAGTGAGAGGATCCTAAGCTCACCGTGTTTCAAGGGCACACCTAGCTAACAGTCATATCAGAGCATCCAATCCAGAAAACTACCTGAAGACTTGTAGAACAGACTTTCCACAGTTAATTGTAGAGAAGGAGACACACTAAAAAGTGTAGGGAGCATGGCGATGCAGTCAGGAACCAAATTCACAGTGTGAATAACCACGAAAGAAAGAGATACCACAAGTACAGAGATGGGAGAGGAACAGACTCCACCCCGGGCACCCCAGGCACAGCACTGAGAAGATGAGCTCCCATAACACTGGGCCTTGAAAACCAGTGTGTCTTCTTGCGTTTTCACAAACAGCAAAGCTTAACTCTGGGTACTTTAAAAATCAGTGGGTTTGGCTATTTTCACAAATAGCAAAGTTTAACTCTGGGTACTTTAAAAATCAGTGGGTTTGGCTGACTGATGGTCCTGCTGACTAGTAAAAGCCTCTCTGGACAATTCCGGGAGAATGGCCTGAAGTTTGGTGCAACCATAATCATGCTAAACCAGCTAAATGTAGGAATTTGGTCTGACTACTGACATTGCCTAACTATAAGCCTACAAAGACCCAAAGAACTCGATGAGATCATCAAGCATAATAATATATACATCATAAGGATCTCAGAAGGAAAGGAGAAAGAAGGGAGAAAATTTACTTTAAGAGAAAAGAAGGGAGAAAATAATAGCTGGAAACTTCCCTAATCTGGAGGAGAGAGACATCTAGACCAGGAACCACAGAAAGACCCCAACATAATCATCCCAAGGAGCTCCACATCAAGACACAATAATTAATATGGCAAAAAAGTAGTGATAAAAAGACAATTTCAAGAGCAGCAAGAAAAAATAACTGTTATATATAAGGGAAACACAGGCTATCAGCTGATGTTTCAGCAGAAACTTTGTAGGCCAGAAGAAAGTGGCAGGATTTATTCAAAATGCAGAAAGAAAGGAAGAAAAAAAATGCAGCCAAGAATACTCTATCCAGCAAGACTATCATTCAGAATAGGAGAAGAGATAAAGAGTTTTCTAGAGAAATAAAAGTTAAAGGGGTTCATTACCACTAAACCAGACTTACAAGAAAGGGTAAAGGAAATTATCTTGAGTAGAAAAAAAATGTCATAACTGGACCTTTCCTTGTGAAAGGAAAAAAATTCAAACATAATAAAAGTAGATTAATCACTTACAAAACCAGTATAGACATTAAAGCCTAAAAGCAGTAAAATCAATTATATCCATAAAGTCAGGGGATTTATAAAATAAAAGGATGAATTCAGTAAGGCTGCAGGATAGAAAATCAATATACAGAAATCCACTGCACTTCTATACACTAACAATGAAGTAGTAGAAAGGGAAATTATAATTGCACCAAAAAGAATAAACTTAACCAAGGAGATGAAAGAGCTATGCATTGAAACCCATAAAACACTGATGAAGGAAACTGAAGATGACACAAACAAATGGAAAAATAATCCATGCTCATAGACTGAAAGAACCAATATTATTAAACTGTCTTCAATTTCCTTTTCATACATACCCATTCTCCTATCAAATGAAGATCCTCAGTATGAGATAGCAGAAATTGATAACTTGTTGGCCAAAAAAACAAGAATCCAATTGCTGATGGTAGGTAACAACTCTAGTATGCTAAGTCATCCCCAATATGGTAAAATACTGTACCTTTCAGTTCTTGTCCCCAAGAGTGACAGCTCTTAGTAGGCTTATTTAGATCTCACAAATAGCACATAATACATCTAAAAATTCTAATTTTACCCATTTATTACATAATTCTGATTGTTTTGATTAGGGTTCAGAATAAGAGAATATTCTGTATTCGATTTTAACAGCAGTGTTAAGTAGCCCTGTCCCTTCTCCCATATGGCCAATTATGTCTCATAGTGCTTGTAGTATCGATAGTAGGTTAAGTCACTATGGAGTCCTCAATAAGCGTAATAAGGGAAGTACTGTGCAGACTCTTAGGGCTCTATAAAAAGTCCATACTTTCTATAGCAAACAACTACTCATTATTCCCAAGACAGCTGGCTGCCGTAATACTGTGCTCTAGTAGAAACAACATGCCTGAGCATAGGACATCAAGTGGCTATATTACTACAGCATCCTAGCATATACAGTATATTATCAGACATACCAAGTCATAAGGTACAATATGCATACTGTTCATATGATTTAAATGGTGAATTCAGGAGGGAGTTCAAACAGGTTTACAGGTCATGAATGAGTCAGATGAATAGACGGCCTAGATTCCTATGTCATCTATGACCAAGTGATGAATAAGGAGAAAAAAAAGTCTGATTCAACCAGATATGGGAAAAAAAAACCCTCAAATACATACAAACTAGAAAAGACTAATATAACTTTATTATAAATAGTAACATAAAAACACTGAATTGAATGGAAAAGAAAATAACCTTAGGAAAGTTGCAAAAGAGTGTTCTGGCCATCTTTGTCTAAGATGCAACACAAAAAATGCTATACACAAATATTGTACTGTTAGTAAATTTGTTTTTCACAAAGGCATGGGTTAGCAATTCTGAAATACCTTATGTGTATTCTAGGAGTGTACACACAAATAAATACAATATACATAGTAAGATGTGATTTCTCAGTTAAAAAAAAGCAGTTACAAATAGAGAAAGGGAAAGACCAGAATAAACTCTGTGGTGTTAGATTAGAGTTGGAGTTATCATTATGAATTCATGGTTTTGTATATAAATGCACATAGACAGATAAGGAGATGTAGTAATCTCTCTTCTGTATACACGTAACAATAAATATATCAGGGGCTTGCAAGGAGAATTTTAATTACTGAATGGGGAAATATTATGGAAATATAAAACTACAGCAATTTCTAGGGCCAGTGTGATAATGGATGAAAGCGGTGGGTCACAGATCAAATCAGATGAAATCTAATCTAAGGTGAATCCACCTATGTTTTTATTCTAACTTTAGCAATGCTTTTAAATCCCAGACATCTTTGGACACCTTTGCAGTAAAGGAGGAGAAAGGAGTGAAATACACAGAGTATTAGCAAAAATTTGGTTGCTCTGAAGATATTTAAATCTAATAAATTTACGAAAAATACATCTACCCGGAACAATGAACTTTACTATAGTTCACTACAGTAGAAATTTGTGACAATTGATAAATTGTTTCCCCTCTGCCTCATCATTTGGAACTTTACTATCTTTCCATAGTTCATTAGGAGGAGTAAATCCTTTATGGGCAGGTTGCTATCCTAATATATGCTAATTTTTAATATCTGGTATTAGGTGATGATTTTAAAGCCACCTAGAGTACATCAATACATCAGTATACTCTTCCAGGCTGCATTAAAGTATCACTGACATTATTGGTCCATGTAAATGACAGGATAATGGGCTTAAAACAGAATTGAATAGCTAATTGTCAAAGTCTCTCTTTTTTCTACTTATTTCCCCTACTACTTATTTCTATTCTTTCTATTTTATTATGGTATGTTAATATGTTTTTGTTTTTGCTTTAATGGTTGTTAAACACTACTAGCTCTGAGGTCAAATAGATGTGGGTTTGAATCCCAGTATTCCCCATTACTTGATGTCCTAAATCATGTTAAATTTCCTCTACTGAAATATTCAATGTGAAAAGGGAGAAATGATATTACATTCTTTCTATAATGGCTTTCAAATGAGAGCTAATATTTACTGAAATTCACTGTGTGCCAGATATTTTGATAATGATTTCCATATATATTTTCTGAAATAACCCTCAAAATAATTCTAAACTAAGTATCATTTTCATCCCCATTAAGCAGAAGAATCAAATTATTAGAAACTGAGGTAACATACTCAGTGTCACATGTCTTGAAATTATAATGAAGTGTGGCTCTTACTGCTTATCAGAGTCAATAATGTATTTCCAAAATTATTTATTGATGCATTCATTTACTAGTTCAAAAAGAATATTATGTCAGAATCTGTGCTTGATGCCTTCTAAAAATACATATAACTTGGTTTTGTAGAAGTATTAACCTCAAAAATAAAATTTATAATGATGTAAAAATAACAGTAAATTTCTATAAATGAGAATATACAAATAAAAACTATAAACACGCATCCTCTTCCTCGTTCTGCAAATTTTAAATACCCCATTAGTTAAAGTCAAAGCATTTTTTGTTTCTCAGTATCAATGAAAAGCATTACATAACCCCTTCAATAAAATAAAATAAAAAAGCAAGTTCAGGATGTGACTATAGATATTTTGTTGTAATCTTTCTTTCATTCCTCAAAAGTCACAAATTCAATTTTAGAAATTAGGTGACTGTTAAAAAGAAAGTTAATAACTGTCACTGTCACAAATGGAGGGAGATCTAAATGACATTCTTTACAATTTCTGGAATGAATTCTAATATTGTGTATTCTCATGATCACCTAGAAGTTGTCATTTTACTCCTGCTTTTATATATGAGAGAATATACTTTGTAATATATCCTCTGTCATTCTATTGACTATGCCATGAATTTCATGCTTTTATAATAAAATGGAGATATTACTTACACAAAGACAAGGTCAGCAGATTGTTCTATTGAGGGACACTGATCTACAAGGAAAACATATCTATCAAAGAATACACAAAATAAGAAACTTTTAGTAATGCTTTTGTAGTATGTTCAATGAACAAATGAGGAAAACAATGAATAGAGAAATTTTATGTTTATCTTAAAGAATATTTTAACATGGATTTTTACCTTTTTACTATGAACAGATGATTAAAAAAATAATATGAGTTATGGCAGAAGACAGAAAAAAGAAATAGAAGGTAGAAATAGGTAAAGACAAATTCAGTAAGGAAAGAAAAAAAGAAGAAAATGACAGCTAAAAACACAAGAAACAATTGTAAATATAAATAAAGATATGGGGAGAAAAATTAAAAATGAAATACATTAAGAAAGAGCTGCTTGTGTCTTCAATAAAGCTTATGGTATTAGTAATTTACTCATAAAACTTCATTGAAGCTTCCAAATATAATTACTTCATATCACTTCCATTTAAGAAACTGATATTTCAGTAGTTCTTATACAGTTCTTCAAATATTTTTATCTAACAACATTTCTAAATATAATTGGAATGTGCCAGCCTCAACATCTGATATTTTATACATTTATATACTATACTATACTATACTATACTATACTATACTATACTACAGTGATAAATTGAGTGATTATGGAGTTGAGAAAATCCTAATGCTTTCTGCAGTAGAAGAAATACAAAATGAATACAAAGTTTTATATTAAGGCTGCTAGCAGGCACCTAGGTGGCTCAGTTGGTTAGGCAACTGCCTTTGGCTCAGGTCATGATCCCGGAGTCCCGGTTCCCCAGGGAGTCTGCTTCTCCCTCTGACCTCCTCCCTTCTCATGCTCTCTCAATAAACTAAAAACTTTTAAAAAAGGGGTCCTAGCAAGTTGCTTGGCATAGGTAAGTCATAATCTAATTTGTTGTTGCCTGAGAGTGAGGTAGTAGAAGACTGCCCACAGATCACCCACAAGCCCAGGATGGTATATGGAGTTGATGTTGCTACAGCCTACTGTCAGGCTAAAAGCTTATTACTGAGAGAAAAAGGCCTAGTAGTCCTTGGTAGAACCAGAGCCAACACTGATGTTCCAGAGCTAACATGGATGCCAACTCCAGCCCCTTCAGGTCAACTAGGATACCATAGAACCCAAGGCAGACCTATGAACAGACCCATAATGGACCATCAGGAATTTATCTGGATAAAATTTATCCAAAGGGTAAAAGTAGTCAGGGGCAGACAAGAGACTAAAAACAGGAAGGAAGGAAGGAAGGAAGGAAGGAAGGAAGGATTGAGAGGGAGAGTAAGGAAGAAAGGAAGTAGGAAGGAAGAAAGAAAGGATGGAAGGAAAAAAGGAAGGGAGGGAGGGAGGGAGGAAGGAAGGAAGAAATGCAAGCCATTCTAAAAAGATTTGTTCAAAAAGACAATGAAAATGGGACTGATACTTGAAACACGGGGGCTAACTGTGCTGTCCCAAGGAAAGGCTGCTATTAACAGTGTAAACGCAAATCACATTCCCTTGGAGGTAGACTGAGAAAGCTCGGAAGGTGAGAGTATTGCCTACCAGGTAGCCCATGTGCCCCTTTCATGCTCCCCACTGTCCCCTTGTTCTGTAGCTACTTAGAAAGTCTGCATTATGAGTTTTCAGACAAAAACAGAAAGTAAAAATTATGGCTTCAGGTAGCTAAAACAGGAAGGAAAAAAAAAGACTATTTTTAAAAAACCTAGATAAAGGGAGAGAAAATAAAAGGAAATTAAATTACATATAATGAATGTAATATGCAATATTGTATATATATCATATGTTGTATATATATAACTAAATCAAAACAGCCATGTATAATTTGACCCATCTGGGAATCAAAAACTTGCTCAGAGAATTTATGTAACAAACAAATAAAAGGGGCACCAACTGGGTTTTATGCCTCTACAAAATCAGTTCTAGATTAACATCCAAATGAACATCTTCTAAAATGACATAGTTTCATGGACTTAATAAATACTGGTGCTCAAGTTATAATTATACCTGGGTATCCCCTTAAATTTTTATTTATTTATTTATTTCAAAGATTTTATTTATTTATTTATTTGACAGAGAGAGAGAGAGAGACAACAAGAGAGGGAACACAAGTGATGGTGGGAGTAGGAGAGGAAGTAGGCTTCCCATTGAGCAGGGAGCCCAATGCAGGACTCTATCCCAGGACGCTGGCATCATGACCTGAGCCCAAAGCAGATGCTTAATGACTGAGCTACACAAGTGCCCCCTTCCCATTAAATTTAGACATGGTACTTCCTATAATCTTAGGAAAGTAACTAAACATAACATAGAGAAAAAAATAGGGACGATTCACTTACATATAGCCTTGCCTAAATTTCTCACTATTATAGTGTCCATTGCCCTAAAATACCATAGTTGCCGAGACACTCGAACAGACTAAGTAATAAATTGAAATTAATTGAAAATTTTGACATTTACAAACTGGCTTGATAAAATGGGCCCTCATGGATCTCTACTTAAAATGTGAATATGTGGGGCACCTGGGTGGCTCAGTGGTTTAAGGCCTCTGTCTTCGGCTCAGGTCATGATCCCAGGATCCTGGGATCGAGCCCCACATTGGGCTCTCTGCTCGGCAGGGAGCCTGCTTCCCCCTCTCTCTGTCTCTGCCTGCCTCTCTGCCTACTTGTGATCTCTCTCTCTGTCAAATGAATAAATAAAATATAAAAAAAAATGTGAATATGTTCCGATTCAATTTAAAATATGGCCTTCAGGTATTGAAACTTAATATAAGTTTATATAATTTGGTTATGTCCACTGTTGCCCCATTTGGCACCAATTTTGCCTGTTTTTAAACATGGAGGGAATACATTGCACCTCATAGTGGATTACTACAATCTTAATAATGTGGTCCACTAAGTCAAATATGCCCAATATCAAATGTTATTAAATTACTTATTCCATTCAAATGATAACTGGTAAATATTTTGCACTTCTAAGATCTGGCTAATATATTGTTTTCAGTATTTGTTTCAATAGCCTCTTAGTTTGCCTTTACCCTCAAAATGTCATCACACATCTTTTTTAAGCTATCTGGGGGGTACCTAAACAGCTTTGCCATTACACACAATCTTTATAGACAAAATATTAACTGTATCTTCCTTTTTCTAGGAATACAGGTGTATGACATTAAATTGATGACATCTTCCTCTAAAATTTGACACATTCATTAAGGAAATACAAGTCAAATATGGAATAGTCCTTTTTGGGTTCTGGTGGCAACATATTCCTCATTTAGAAATTTTACTTAATCTCACTGATTATGTTATTTATAAATCAGTCTACCTTAAATGGGGAACTTTCAACAAAAGCCTGCAGAGTATGTAAAAATTAAAGTGAGCAGACACTCCTCTTAGTGTCCTCAGAGACTTCTTCACTGTAGAGGTTTTTACAACCTCCTCTCATGCATCCTGGAGTCTCTGGACATACCTATAATGGCCAAAAGTTGCCTAAGGGTTTCTGATGCAAAATATTGCCTCTCTCAACCCTATGGTATATACAATTAAACTAAAAGTTGCTGACTTCATACAAGACTTTCTTGGAAACAGAGGCTGTCACAGACCCTTAGCCTATGACTCTCCATACCCATCCACCCACTATACCTTGGATCTTAGAAGTGATACCCCACAAGCTAAGCATGGCTACTTAGATGTCTTTAACACAGAATGGAGCTAAACCTAAGCCCTCTGGCATACTCCACCTGCAGGAGGAGGTAGCCTTGTGTCCTCAGTCTAATGCTATGGTGCTAGAGAAGATCACCCCTCCTCAGAATCTTTGGCTACTGAAGGGCCCCTTAAGACTGAGTTAGGAGCAATGGGAGTTCATAGCCTGTACTGTTGACAATGACACCATCATTAATCTGGAACTCAATGGAATGTTGCTGCTTTTTATCCCTTAGCCATGATGTCTCTGGTAAAGGATGAAACCCAAGGGTCAATACAATTGGCCAAACTTCAGGGAGTGATCTTAGCTGGGATGCTCTAGCCAACAAACGGTTGCATTTTCACATTTATTCTAAACTATTGTTCCATTACCCAAGAGTTTTTCCCTTCAGGGCAAAGAACTCAGGAATCTCTTGCCTTATAGATAATGTAAATCTCCTCAAACATATCCTTTTTATTTTTTGTTTATTTTTTATTATTTGTAGTACATCATTAGTTTTTGATGTAGTGTTCAATAAACATCTTCTTCTTAAACGCCAATCAAATGCACTCCTAAATGGATCTGTATCTTGCCCAAGCATCAGGCATTAATATCTCTTAATTTAAGGCCCCTTGATGAACTTAGCTCACATCAGTTTTAAAAAATACTCCGATAGATCTTTCCTACCTAGATTTAAAAAGAACACATCTCTCCTCTATGTAATATGAAAACTCACTATATATTAGGCCTTTTAATAATGTCTATTCTTATTTTTATAAATTTTTCATCTTGCCTATAACCCATAAGAGATGAAGTCCAGATCACAGTACATAGTCTCCTGGGACCCTTTAACCATAGATGGCCCCATAGGCTAAGCGGCTGTTATGGGATCCTAAACTTTTACCACCCCCAAATTCTCCCTCAGTATTTGGTTATAGAAGGTGAATAATTAATCTAGGCTCTCCCTCTAATCCCCCTCAGGATATTAAAATTAGTACTATAGGGCTATTCCCACAGATAGTGTAGGTTACCAAAAGGGAAATAGAAAACTCAGTAAATAAAAATCATATTCAGAGATAATAAAATCAATACTATATCCCATGATGATGAAAGCAGACAATGCCTCCTTGATAATACCACATGCTGAATGAATACCAACAGCAAACCGCAAAAGCCTGACAAGTGCAGCTGCACACACTCTACCGTCTGCTGGTCTTAATGACTATTGGTCTGGATGCTTTCACTGGTTTGCAATACAGAAGACCAAACTCTCCAAATAAGCTATAGTTTCAACCAAACATGGCAAATGCTGAGACCCTTATGCCCCTTAATTTGGCCAATATAAACCCAATAATCCAAAGACCTCTCTGGCTTGCCCATCACCAACCAAACTAACACATCAAGGAAAGAGTTCATACTATTGGCCAAATTAGTGGGCCTGCCTGTAGGTTAATAATTCTGGGGCTCCAGCCTCAGCTACATAATACCACAGAGTTAGAAAAAGAAGACCCACATAAATTTGAGTGAGTACTTATTTAGAAAAGGTACTTCAGTCCCATATCCCTGATGACATCACTCAGCTCAGGACCTCACTGCTGGAGATGACATCACATCAGATGACAACACGCTAGCCCAAGACTTTAAGATCTACCATCAGAAATGACTTTATCCTCTGTGTCAAAGATAACTCCAAACCAGACACTAAAACCTTCAACACTGACAGGCTAGTTCTCCTAAGATGCTGGAAAATTGGACAGAAGATAGTTATTGCTTCCTTCAATGCTAGGGATTCTATCATGCTTATTGAGCTTGTTGTCTGTTCTGCTCATATTGTGTTATACCACTTGCTTTCAACAAAATGTACACCGTTAGACCCCCATTTTTAAATGGACGTCTGGTAGAGGTTACTGCTATCTGTGCTATACTAAAAATTGATAGTATAGCTTTCTCCAGAAGGGATCTATTTTGTCAAGCCCCTAGGGAGAGGACCACCCATCAGTGCCTTCTCCTGCTCACCCTCCTTTACCTTTCTACCACAATCTCCTACTCAGTGTCTCAACCATGGACAAAACAACCACCCCTTCCCCTTGATTATACACAAATACTATGAAACTTGCTAAATATATCTTACTAAACCATTAGTTTATACCCTCTAACAACATAACTGCAACTGTCACACTGATTCAAAAAATACACCAAGATATTATAAACAATATTTTGTCAAAAGATAGGTGATTGATAGAAAAAATAGATAGATAGACTTATAGATATAGATATGACACATTTTTTTAATTTTTAAAATTTTTTATAAACATAATGTATTATTAGCCCCAGGGGTACAGGTCTGTGAATCACAATGTTTATACACTTCACAGCACTCACCATAGCACATACCCTCCCCAATGTCCATAACCCCACCACCCTCTCCCTACACCCCTCCCCCCAGCCCCTCTCAGTTTGTTTTGTGACATTAAGAGTCTTTTTTGGTTTGTCTCCCTCCTGATCCCATCTTGTTTCATTTATTCTTTTCCTACCCCCCAAATCCCCCCTCCCCATTGCATCTCTACTTCCTCAAGATATGATACTTTTAACACACTTCACAACTCCACCAAGATACTCTTAGAAATCCTCAAAATTTCAGATCTGTTTTCATGGCTAATGTCATATAAATGAGAAATGTAGTTATGGGCTAGCCTTGAACGACTCCTTATAATTCTACTTATGTTTCTCCTTTTTACTCTCATAATGAAATGTTATCTTTACTGTTTAGGTCTTCTTTATTCTTTAGGATACTCAAAATCCTGAATAATCAAGCTCAAAACAGATGTCAAGATGTCAAGCAGCAAATTGTAATATAAATTTTAAAAATAGCATCCTAACACAGTTTTCAGGTCCCGGCTAAATGTCAATCATTTGCCTTTCCTGAGAGTTGATTAAATCTACAGCCTCAATCCCTTTTGAGATTCTCATACTCTGAGCTATGATACACCTATCATGGGCGCCTGGATGGCTCAGTGGGTTAAGCCTCTGCCTTCAGTTCAGGTCATGATCTCAGGGTCCTGAGATCGGGCCCCGAATCGGGCTCTCTGCTCAGTGGGGAGCCTGCTTCCCCCTCTATCTCTGCCTGCTGCTCTGCCTGCTTGTGATCTCTGTCTGTCAAATAAATAAATAAAATCTTAAGAAAAAACAAAAACAAAAACTACTATATACCTATCATTAACTGTCTCAGGCCAGGTACCAGAAAACCACCAACAGCCTTTAGGCCCTAGAGCAAATTTAAGATGTTCAAATTAGCCAATCTTAAACCTGCTAACCCTAATCTACCTTTTATTTCTGCAGAAATACAATGAAGGTGCTTGCCCACATTTCCCCCATCTCTCACTTTGCCTTATGACTGACCTAGGTGCTTTCCCTGAGTGGTCCTGCATGATGTGCTGTGTTCTCAATGAGAACTGTGAGTATAACAAAATTATAAAAGTCTTTCCAGTTTCTCACTTGATCTGTGTCTGGCCTCACAATACCTTAATCACAATACCTTAATATTACCTAAAGGCAATATAGTTAAAACACAACCAGATTAGACAAGATTGATGGGCACTAAATTCAGAGTAGATTAAGGAGATGATTAAGAAGCTTGTTTGACTGCTACTATGGTCATTCAACCAACATTTCTTGCATAATTTCTATCTATTAGGCACTGTTGTAGACACTGAGTACAAACCAGCTAACCTAACAGACCAAAATCAATCTCTTTATTAAAGGACACATTCTAGTTGAAGAAGGCCCTCTATACACAATAGATATAGAAAACCAAAGCTAAATTATTTTTAAACAGCATGCTCAGAAACAGTTTTAGAGAGTAGATGACATTTGAACAAAGAAATGAACAAAGGAGGCAAATAAGTTAGACATATATGAAAATTTGGAGGAAAGTTGAAACGTGAAAGAAGAATCACTGTAAAGCCCCTAATAGTAGAGCACAGCAGGAGAGTATGAGTGGTCACAAGGCCACAGATGCAGTGTAAATGAGTAGTATGACTGCCAAAAGGTCCAGGTCTCCAGGAAGTGGTAATGACCTTGTCCTTTACAAGGATCATTTTCCTTTCTGTAAAATAAAATAACACAAGCCAGGCACAATATTTGGGAGGCAGTGTGTAAAGACTCTGGTACAGATTTTCCTTGTGACAGTCAACATTGCTTTACATTGTCTTAAATGGTCTTGAGCCTAATGAAATTAAGATAGAAAGAGGATCTGGTATTTGTAGCAGCAAAGACAATAGCTTTTCCTCAAACCAAGGACTTATACAGAAAAAAACCAAGATGCTTCCTGCAGCCAGAGATAACTCTCCAGGACTCTCACTTTGAGAGTACTTGCTTCCTGAGACTTGAGAAAACAGTGGTTGACTGTCTCCTCTCTTCCCATCTCCTTATTCTCTCTGGCTTTTCTGTCTTCCTCTTCTTGCCCTCCTCTCCTTCCCCTTAATCATCACTTTTGGGAAGTAAAAAACTTGACTTAGTGCCAGAAAAACAAACAAAAAATGGTAACCATAAAGAAAATATCTGTCAAATACACAAAAAAGGGGAACAAGAGGGGAAATGAAGCATGTCACTACAAAAAAAATTAATAAAACACAAAGGAAAGTAATAAAGAGGAGGACCAAAGGTACAAGATAAACAGAGAGTAATCAGCAAAATGGCAATAAGAAGCCCTTCCATCCTCATAACTACCTTAAATGTGAATGGATTAAACTTCCCAATTCAAAGACACAGATTTAATAGATTTAAAAAAAAACAGGATCCAAATGTAATGTAAATTATTAAATGTAATGTAATATAAATGGATTAAACTCTCTAATTAAAATACATAGAATAAAAAAAAGACAGGTTCCAATTATATGCTGTCTATAAGAAACTCACTTTGGATTTATGGACATCGTTTTAGTTAGCCTGGGCCACCGTAACAAAATACAATAAACTGGGTGGCTTAAACAATAGACATTTATATCTCACAGTTCTGAAGGCTGGGGAGCCCAAGACCAAAGTACCACAGATTCTGTTCCTGGTGCAAATTTTCTTGCCCAGCCAGCCAACTTCTTTCTTGCTATGTCCTCACATGGCCTTTCCAAGTTGCTTGTGAAAATAGAGAAAGAGACAGAGACAGACAAAGAAAAGAGACAGAAAGAGAAAGCAAGTGCTCTGATATCTACTCTTGAGGGATTAATCCCATCAAGAAAATCCCACTTTCATGACCTCATCTAAACATAATTACTTTCCAAAGGCCACATTACCATATACCATCATATAGCAAGTTAGGGTTTCAACATATGAACTTGGGGTCGGGGAAGTGGGAATAGTCAATTCCTAGAAGACTCAAAAGCTGAAAGTGAAAGGATAGGAAAAAGTATTCCATGTAAATGATAACCAAAAAAGATCAGTGGTGGCTATACTAATATCAATCAAAATAGATTTTAAGTCAGACTGTTAACAAAAGACAAAAAAAGATATTAAGGAAAGTATTATACATACTCCCTCACATAAAAATTAACATCTATTAATTTTTTATCTTAAATTTAAGAAATTGCAGAGGATATGATTTTCAATTTACTTCAAATATTACATTTTAAACTAAATCAGTGCCATCACTGCTTTAAATGAATCCAATGGAATCTGTATATCATAACAATCTGATACTATTATCCATTTGGAAATAGTGCATGGACAGGATCTTCCTTAACACTGGATATTTAGCAATATTCCTTTTCTCCTTGAGCTTGTCCTTTCATTCTAATAACCCATGAAACTTTATGATAATATAACTTTTTTCCTTGAAAATCCTTATTAATCATTTTGTCATTTTTATCTATACAAAATAGGTATATATGGACCAAAATTCAAAACTTTTTAAAAATAAAATCAATTTTCTGAAAACCATCAACTGCTATGAAGGACACACCTTGGAATTTTTCACAGAATTAATATATAATTAAAAGAACAAAGTAAAAAAGAAAATAAGATTTATTGGTGATATAATTTTAATATAAGTAAAAAATAAGTTATACTGTATTAGTTAATGCTATTTCCTACATTGCACATACAAAAATTTTTATAACTGCAAAAAATAATTTCAACCCTAGAGGCTGAAGTTTTTACTGCAGAGGTTGAACTTGCTCTAGGTAAGTTAAATACAATGATTAAACAAAATAAGAATCCCAATCTTTTTAAACTGGCTGAAGAAAATTGCAAAAGAGGAATTTTGCATTTGAGATACAGAGCATGATATAGTTAAATGTAGTGTTTGGGGAGCATTGCTTCAATGTGATTAATCAGCTAATCAAAACCAGTTTTGTTTCAGATTCCTTATTAGCTCAAGATAGAGTTTTCCATCTACCATCTGAATAAAGTACCCAGGGTCTGGAGAGAAAGTTTCCTTTCTTTGAAAAATTGTCTTCAACGCTTCTTTTTGAAACAAAGCTGGAAAAATTGGTATAATCCTTTATACTACATTTTTACTTGACAAACAGAAGACTTTACTGTTCAGTTCCCCTGGCTGGAACACCTGAAAGAATCCATGATTCTTAATTAATAAGTTACTAAGATTTATTATCTATGCAGAGAAGTGGAATTGTGAGCAACTAATATAAATAGCTCAAAAACATTCTTAGAAAATGTAATGTCATATGACCTTGATTTTAGGAGGATACATTTAATGCTCTGATAAAATTATGCATATATCAAACAGCTCTATATTCATCAATAATTCTTGGTTTCCAAACATTTCTATATCAGAATAAGTTAATATGCCCCAAAAAAGGAGGAGGAGGGAGAAGCCCCAGGAATCAAGACTAAGCCCAGTAAGTCAGAATTCTCTTGGATTGGTGTAATGGGTAAAAGAATGAACTGAACCTTGGCCTATAGGCAAAAGTAGAATGAAAAGAGAAGGAAAGGAAGGGGAGAGGAGGGGAGGGGAGAATGAGGAAGGAGAGAAAGAAGGTAGGGTGGGCCAGCAGAATGGAATGGACTGAATGTTTGTGTCCTCCCCCAAATTCATATATTGAAATCCTAACCCCCAAGGTGATGATATTAGCCAGTGAGACTTTGGGAGGTAATTAGGTGATGAGGGTAGAGCCCTCATGAATGGGATAAGTGCTCTTATAAAAAGGAGTTCAGAAAGTTCTCTCATCTTCTTCACGCCTTGTGAAGATACAGTAGAAAGACAGCCATCTGTGAACCAGGAGGCAGGCTGTCACCAGACACTGGCACCTTAGTTTTAAATTTCCCAGCCCATAAAACTGTAAGAAATAGATGTTTGTTAAGCCAAAAAAAAGTTATAGGGGCCCAAATTAAGGTAAAGGAAGAAAGGAAAAGAAGGACCACTTCTACAAGTTGGTTGTACTGACAGTCTTTCAGTCACAGCCTGCATTTCTCTTGGAAATACAGTATAATTTATTTCTAAAGATTCCTGATCGTATATGTGAATTTGCTATACTCTTCTATTGGGGCAGAAGTTATGCTCTCGTTTATTCATAAATTCTTTATCTGCCTCTAGGGGCAGAATTACGGTCTAAGGTATCCAGGAAATATGAATACACAGACATCAAGAGGACATAATATGTCATAGTATCTATTGATCACTATTAAGGACTGAAGATATTCTAATTTAATAGTCCTTTACACACCAGACACAAAAATGATTAAGATATTTTGCCTACAACTTACAAATTGGTTCCTTGAAAATGGTATCATAATTTAGTCTCTTCGTTTTCAATATAAGTACCAGGAAAAGTTGACATTTTTTAAGTTAGCATTATTACATAAAATAATTCATACTGAGAACCTGTAATGTCATATTTATTTATTTTAATTAATTGTCAAAGAACACTTATATATGTCAGGTATATTTAAGGAACTTTTCAAATATGCCAACTCTTTTGTGCCTCAGTGCCCTCCTTCATATAATAGAAATGATATTAGAACTTATCTGTGTTAAATGACTTAAAAGTTAATAAATATGATATAAAAGAAGCATTTTCCAATTACAAATATCTTTACATGTTTCAGGTATTTGTTCAACTTGACCTTTAAATTGTGGAACAAATTTTAATTTTGTTACATAAAGGGTGATATACCTTTTTCTCTGTGATACTGCAGGGATATATTACAATTATTTAACCAGCATACTAGTAACATTTAAGTTATCATTTTCTTTGCTATCTGTGTTTTTATTTATGCTCTTCCACACAATCTTATTTTGTATATTACCAAATATGCAACTTTCATATAAAGATCTAAAATTAGGATTCTGGTTCAAAGGTTTTGTACATTTTTTACTTTTATAACTCTCAATTTTAATGGATCTAATTCATAAACAACATGGACTCTGAGGAATTATGCTTAACAAGTATTTTATAATTTGATCTCAATAGTATACACATTTTTAGTATATTTATATAGAGGGCTTTGTTTACCACATGATTATGGTAGGTAAAAATATACAGGTAAGTATATTTAGTGGTCAGTGGGACACTATACATTCTGTGGAGGATACTTGAGAAGATTTATTTATGTTTAACAAAAAATTGATTTCCGTATCATTACAAATATGTTCTTATTTTTCTTCTCTTTGATTCATTTCAAATCCTTTCACAGACTCCTTTTATTTTAGATATGCATTCAGTGGGTAAGTTAGTGTGAAGCTGGAACTAGTAAATCAATAGAATGGTGAAATACCTTTCATATTCTTGATTTACTTTCTTATCTTGTTCTTACCAGGGAAGGTGTAAGAAGTCTGTTTTTATGGAAAAAGAGAACTATTATATTGCCATCTTAATTCTTACTTACCCTGCTCAAAGGATTTAAGTTCGTGGTTGACTAATATATCTTAAGGCAACAGTAAATTACGCTTTTCTGTTTTTTAAGACCAACTCAGAAGTTTAGAATTTCTTGACTTCTCAGAGAGAATACATCTCTAATTATATGGTATGTGGAGTAAAGAATGGAGGAAAGGGCATCACTTATAAACTATGCAATCAGAGCTTTCTAATATTTAGTCTTGGTGCTATGTTTCCTAAATGTTCCACAATGCATATTTATGAATATTTACTCTGTGTCAGATACTATCCTAGCCACTCAGGGAAATCTTTAAAAAATGTTTTATTGGAGCTTATATATTAGTATTTGTGTTGTTTGTATTTGTAGTATTTGTATTATTTCTATTATATATTAGTATATTTTTAGTATATATTGACATTAGTATTTATCAATAAACAAAATGTAAAGTATCACTAGGTCACTGAGGTCCTCCAAAAAGCAGAAACTGAGATAGAGCTAGAAGCTTAATCAGTATGTCTGTGACATAAAGCAAGTACGATAGCACAGTTGAACAGTGAAACTTTCGGACACAATGCTAATCTGACCCCAATAATACTGAAAAAGGCAAAAATCAAGACTGAACTGGGAGAATTTCAATATCACTAATCAGAAATATGTAAATCAAATCCTCATTGAGATATCACTTCACATCAGTCAGAATGGCTCATACTAAATAGACAAAAAATAACAACTGTTAGAGAGGAAGTAGAAAAAAGGCAACCCTTACAAACCATTAGTGGGAATGTGCAATCACTGTGGAATACAGTATGAAGATTCAAAAACAATTTAAAAATAGAAATACAATATGATCCAGTAATTTCACTTCGGTATTTACCCAAAGAAAATGAGTTTATTGCAGAAATATTTGTATTAGACAAGAATTGGAAGCAACCTAAGTATCCACTGATAGATGAATGGATAAAGAAGATGTGGTATGAGCAAAGAAATTGAATCAGTAGTCAAAAAAGTCCCAACAAACAAAAATCCAGGACCAGATGGCTTCATAGGTAAATTCTACCAAAAAAGTTAATACCTGTTTTTCTCAAATTCCAAAAAACAGAAAAGGAAGGAAAACTTCCAAAATGCATTCTATGAGAGAAGCATTATCCTGATACCAAAGCCAGATAAAAACACCACAGAAAAATAACTACAGGCCAATATCTCTGATGAACATAGATGCAAAAACGGAACCCAACAATATATTTAAAAAATCATTCACCACAATCAAGTGGGATTTATTCCAGGGTTGCAAGAGTGGACCAATATTTACAAATCAATCAACATGATAACATACATCAGTAAGAGAAAGGATAAGAACCATATGATCATTTCAATGGACACAAAAAAAGTACTTGACAAAGTACAACATCCATTCATGATAAAAACTTTAAACAAAATAGGTTTAGAAGGAACATACCTGACAAAAAGAGGTCATAAATGAAAACCCACAACTACATGATCCTTAATGTGGAAAAATGGAGCGTTTCCTCTAATGTCAGGAATAAGACAAGGATGTCTACTCTCACTATTTTTATCAATATAATACTGGAAGTCCTAGCTACAGCAATCAGACAACAGAAAGAAATAAAAGGCACCCAAATCATTAAAGAAGAAGTAAAACTTTCACTATTTTTAGAAGACATTATACTACACATTGTAAGCCCAAAAGAATCCACCCCAAAACTGACAGAACTGATAAATGAATTCAGTAAAATTGCAGGATACAAAATCAACATACAGAAATCTGTTGCATTTCTATACACAAATAATGAAGCAGCAGAAAGAGAAATTAAGAAAACAATCCCATTTACAAGTGTACCAAAAATAATAATATACCTAGGAAAAAACTTAACCAAAGAGGTGAAAGACGTATACTCTGAAAACTAAAACACTGATGAAAGAAATTGAAGACAATATAAGAAATGGAAAAAAATGCCATGCTTATGGATTGTGAGAACAAATATTGTTAAAATGTCTATACTATCTAAAGCAACATACACATTTAATGGAATCCCTACCAAAACATAAAATACCAACAGCATCTTTCATAGAACTGGAACCAGCAACCCTAAAATTTGTACGGAACCACAAAGGACCCCAAATATCCAAAGCATTCTTGAAAAAGAAATGCAAAGTTGGAGGCATTACAATTCTGAACTTCAGGTTATATTATAGAGCTGTGGTAATCAAAACCATATGGTACTGGCACAATTTAGATACATACATCAAAAGAACAGGACAGAAAACCCAGAATAAAGCCACAAATATATGCTCAATTAATATGCAAGAGAGCAGATAATAATATACAATGGAAAAAAGACAGTCTCTTCAATAAATGGTGTTTGGAAAATTGGACAGCCATGTGCAAAAGAATGAAACTTGACTACCTTCTTTCACCATACAAAAAATAAATTCAAAATGGATTAAAGACCTACATGTGAGACCTGAGAGCATAAAAATCCTAGAAGGGAACATATGTAGTAACTTCTCTGATTCCAGCCATTGCAACTTTTTATTTTTTTAAAGGTAAGTCTCCTGAGGTAAGGGAAACAAAAGCAAAAGTGGACTACGGTGAACGACATGAAAAACAAAACTAAAAGTCAACCTACAGAATGAAAGAAGATATATGTAAATGACATAGCAAGAACTGACACAACTCACAACAAGTACCCTATAGTTAACAGTCTTATGGTTTGCTTCTCTCGTTTTTTCCCCTTCCCCCATGTTCATCTGTTTTGTTTCTTAAATTCCACAAATGACTGAAATTGTATGGTATTTCTCTTTCTCTGATTGATGCATTTTGCATAGCATAATATACTCTAGCTCCATGTACATCATTGTAACTGGCAAGATTTAATTCTTTTTGATGGCTGAGTAATATTCCACTATATATATGTACATATATACATGCATATATACATATATATATATATATATAGAGAGAGAGAGTTTGATAAGTTCTTCATAGATTTTGGATACTATCCCTTTATCAGTTATGTCATTTGCATGAGCACTGGGTGTTATATGTAAGTGATGAATTACTAAATTCTACTCCTGAAACCAATATTACCCTATGTGTTAGCTAATTAGAATTTAAATAAAAATCTGAAACAAAAGAAAAAACTGATACAACTCAGGGCACCTGGTTGCTCAGTTGATTAAGCTTCCGACTCTTGATTTCAGCTCAGGTCATGATCTCAGGGTCATAGGATCAAGCCTTCTCATTGGGCTCCATGCTGAGTATAGAGTCTACTTGTCCCTCTCTCTATGCTCCTTTTCTCTCTCTCTCTCAAATAAATAAATAAAATCTTAAAAAAAAAAAAAAGAACTGACACAACTTAGAACCCAAAGAATAAATCATGCAATTTAAAAATGGGCAGAAGACATTTCTGCAAAGAAGACGTTCATATGGGGGCAGCTAGGTGGCTCAGTGTGTTAAGCCTCTGCCTTCAGCTCAGGTCATGATCTCGGGGTCCTCAGCTCAGGTCATGATCTCGGGGTCCTGGGATCAAGCCCTGCATCAGGATCTCTGCTCAGTGGGGAGACTGCTCCCCCTGCCACCTCTCTCTGCCTGCCTCACTGCCTACTTGTGATCTCTGTCAAATAAATAAATAAAATCTTTAAAAAAAAGAAAGAAGAAGACAGCCAGATGGCCAACAGATATATGAAAAGATGCTCAACATCCCTCATCATCAGGGAAATGCAAATCAAAACTATGAGATGTCAGTCAGAATGGCTAAAAGTAACACAAGAAACAACAGGTGTTGGCAAGGATGTGAAGAAAGGGGAACTTTCTTACACTGTTGGTAGGAATGCAAACTAGTACAGCCATTCTAGAAAATAGTATGGAGGTTTCCTAAAAGTTAAAAATAGAACTATTCTATGACCCAATGATTACAAAAACAATAATCCAAAGGGATACATACACTACTATGTTTATAGCAGCATTATTCATAAGAGCTAAATTCTGGAAGCAGCCCAAGTGTCCATCAATTGATGAATGGATAAAGAAGTGGTATATATATACAATGGAATATTATTCAACCATAAAAGGAAAGGAATCTTGCCATTAGCAACAACATGGATGGAGCTAAAGAGTATAATGCTAAATGAAATAAGTCAGAAGAAGACAATAACATATGATTTCACTCGTATATGCAATTTAAGAAAGAAATGAGCAAAGGAAAAAGAGAGACAAAGAGGCAAACCAAGAAATAGACTCTTAAGTATAGAGAACAAACTGATGGCTACCAGAGGGGAGATTGGTGGGGGATGGTTTAAATAGGTAATACGGATTAAGGAATATACCTATTTTGATGAGCACTGGATGATATATAGGATTACTGAATCATTACATTGCAAACCTGAAACCAATATAACACGGTATGTTAACTGGAACTGAAATAAAACTTAAAAAAAAGAGAGAGAGAGATGTACACACACACAGTGGAATATTACTTAGCCATAAAAGAGGATGAAATCTTGCCATTTGTGATAACATAGATGAACCTAGAGTGGGATTATGCTGAATAAAGTAAGTCAGAGAAAAACAAATATCATATAATTTCACTTATATGTAGAATCTAAAAAACAAAAGAAGCAAACAAATGGACAAAGAAACAAAAAAAAATCATAATTTTAAATACAGAGAACTGGTGGTTAACCAGAGGGGAGATGAGGGATGGAGAAATAGATAAAGGGGGTTAAGAGATACAAACTTCCATTTATAAAATCAACAAGTAGAGATAAAGTACAGCATGGGAAAATAGTCAATAATACTGTTTAACACTGTATGGTGGCAGATGGTGACTATACTTGTGGTGACCACCGAGTAATGCACAGAACTGTCAAATCAATATGTTGTATACCTGAAACTGATGTAACACTGTATGTCAATTAGGCTTCCATAAAAAAGCTAATAGAGCTTCAGTAAAACAAAACAAAATAAACAAGCAAAACAACAATATATAATACAATACTACACAGTCATCAAAAAGTGAAATTTTGCAATTTGCAATGATGGCATGGAACTAGAGAGTATTATGCTAAGTGAAAAGGTCAATCAGAGAAAGACAATTATCATGATTTCTCTGAGGAATTTGAGAGGCAGAGTAGAGGAGGACCGTTGGGGGAAGGGAGGGAAAAATGAAACAAGATGGGATCGGGAGGGAGACAAACCATAAGAGACTCTTAATCTTAGGCAACAAACTGAGGGCTGCTGGAAGGAGTGGAGAGAAGGATAGGATGGCTTGGTGATGGACACTGGGGAGGGTATGTGCTATCGTGAGTGCTGTGAAATGTGTAAGACTGATGATTCACAAACCTGTACCCCTAAAACAAATAATATATAATATGTTAATAAAAAATAAAAACATAACAACATAAATATGAAAACTAAAAAAAACTACAATACATACAAAAAAATAACAAAAACTGAAGTTTTGAAATAATTCAGAAAAGACAGTATTTTTTAATAAATGGAGTTGTGTCAAATGAATAGTCATAATAGCAAAAATTAAAATGAGTATGTTCTCCTAACACCACACTATAGGATTTATGCATTTTGATTAGAAGACTAAAATTACAAATATTGACAACATTCAGGGTCTTAAGAAAATAAAGTACAAATACCTTTGTTTTCAATCTTGGTTTGTGACTTCTCTGTTACCCTCTATGATTTTTGGAGGAAATCTGAGATACCAGAAAGTAGGTGACATATCCAAAATGCATAAACATAGAAGTATAGACTGGGATACAATTTTTAAAAAGAAATTAGCTGCCCCGTTTTACAGATGAAATATCATGATTTGTGACTTATGTCATGACTATTAGCATGCAGGTCATTGAGAGTAGAATAAATAATTGAACTTTAACTCTCAAATTGAAGTTCAAAACCCTTTCCATTATAATAGGCCCAAAAGAGTTAACGGCATAAGAATTTGTATACGATATTGCTTGTTTAACGAACAAATGTTAGCAGAGTTATATAACTATAATCTTAACCTATTTCAGCATAAGATGACTGCATATGAAGTTTTTAAGTTTTTAATCAAATTCCAGTAAGTTAACATACAGTGTAATATTAGTTTCAGGTGTACAATACAGTAAAAAAATAGAATAAAATCCTGTTATTTACAAAGACACGGATGGAGCTAGAGAGTATTTTTCTAAGTGAAATAAGCCAGTCAGAAAAAGATAAATACCATAAGATTTCAATCATATTTGGAATTTAAGAAATAAAACAAGTGAGCAAACAGGAAAAAAAGAGAAAGTGAGAGAGAGAGAGAGGCAAGCCAAGAAAGACTCTTAACTACAGAGAAAAAACTGATGGTTATGGGACCAGGGGCTAGTGTGATGGGTTAAATAGGTACTAGGGATTAAGGAGTGCACTTATGATTTTTTTTTAACTAACACAATTGTTTGAGTCATAAAGTTGTTCTCATTTACCTCATTTCTTCCTAATCATCTTACCTGTAGAAATAGTTCTTTTTTTTAAAGATATTATTTATTTATTTGACAAACAGAGATCACAAGCAGGCAGAGAGGCAGGCAAAGAGAGAGGGGGAAGCAGGCTCCCTGCTGAGCAGAGAGCCCAATGCAGGGCTCTATGCCAGGACCCTGGGATTATGACCTGAGCCGAAGAAAGAGGCTTTAACCCACTGAACCACCCAGGCTAAAGGCAGAGGCTTTAACCCACTGAGCCACCCAGGCACCCTGAAATAGTTCTTTTATTAGAAAAGTTTTTTAAAAACATTTATTCTCATTTTCTGTGTCAGCAGAAATTAACTTTGTATTTCTTATTTTGAAAATTAATCAAAATTTTAGCTTAGACTATTGACATATTGCATTTCTTATAATGAGATGCACTCAAGAGTTCCAATATTGTATACCATCAAATAGGGTTTTTATTTATTCATCATTTTCATTATGAGTACTTTTCATGCTCAATATTTTAGTCATCTGAATAAATAGCAAAATTATACTGTACAATGTCATGAAAATGAGGTTAGTCTATGTACAAGTCAAGTGAAAAGACTTTCTCTCATCTCAACTGAATTTGTGAACTAATAAATAATGTAAGAGGGAAAAGATTGGCTGCTGAAAATCAATTCCACTATCTAAAGTATATCAATAAGTTGAAAATATAGAAAACTGTAATAAGGCAAGTCATTGCAGAAGTAAGAGGGGAAAAAAAAATCCGCTAACTTGCAAACTAGAATTTCATTATATATAATATTCCACATCACATTTGGTCAAAAGACCATGATTCAAGTCAAACTTTCTAAAATAAGGCATAAATTTCCAGGAAGCATTGTTATAAATACACTTATCAAGTAAGATTTGAAGAGTATTTAAAGATTCAGTATAAAACCTCTTTAATTTTGTGCCTGGGTAGTTTCTCACCTTGTAATTTTATGACATGGTATTTTTATTTAAGTGCCTCTCAAATGAAGAAAGTACATTTATAATGCTCTCAATTAAAGACTTTCTATTATCTAATATTATCAAAATCATTTAGAAGGAATAAAAACATTAGTATTTTTTCTCAAAGCAAAAACTAATTTTTTAAAAATTTAAAATTTGTGTCTATGACAATGGCTTTCCTCAAAATTAAATGTTAAGAATTGTTTAAAAAACTCTCAACGGGGGACGCCTGGGTGGCTCAGTTGGTTAAGCGGCTGCCTTCGGCTCAGGTCCTGGGATCGAGTCCCACATCGGGCTCCTTGCTTGGCAGGGAGCCTGCTTCTGCCTCTGCCTGCCTCTCTGTCTGCCTGTGCTCACTTGCTCTCTCTCTAACAAATAAATAAAATCTTTAAAAAAAAAAAACCTCTCAACGGTATCAAAATATGTAAATTTAGTAGGAGGAAAAATTTCAGTGTCAAAATCAAAGGCATATAGTTATATGCACATACACACAAACACACACATGATAAAATATTATTCAGCCAGGGAAAAGGGAATGGAGTTCTGATTCATGCTACAATGTAGATGAACCTAGAAAACATTGTTCAGTGAAAGAAGCTAGACACAACAGTCACATAGTGTATGATACCATTTATATGAACTATCTAGTATAGGTAAATTCATAGAGAAAGAAAACAGCTTTCTGGTTGCCAGGGGCTTGGGGGAACAGGTAGCGTAAGGAATGACTGCTTAATGAGTATGGGATTTTGTTTTGGGTAGATGAAAACGTTTGGAACTACAAAGAGGTGGTAGTTTAACAATAATATGAAAGTCTAAATGCCATGGAATCACATGCTTTAAAATGGTTTATGCTGTGAGTTTCTATTAAAAAGCATACAGATCAATACATTTCATAAAATGAATGCTACTGTGGAATGAGCATAGATGAAACAAGAGAATATTACAGAACAGAAATTCCCTTCAGTCCCATTAGACTGACTGACTATCCCCTATTACTCTTGCCCACCCCACACCCTGACACATAGTTTTACAGCTGTCTTGACCACTTAACACTGCAAATTAGTTTTGTCTATTTGTGAATTTTCCATAAATAAAATAACGAAGCATGACTTTTTGTTTCAGAAAATATTAAGAGTCCTCCTCCCTGCTCTTCATGTGGCTAGACTTTTGTTCTCATTTTCATTGTTGTGTGATAATTCATTATATAAATATAGCATCAATTATACATATGGCTTCTGATGAGCTGTTTCTAGTTTGGGGCTACTACAAATAGTATTCTGCTAAGTAACATTCATACACATAAGTTTTTGTTAAATACATCATTCATTTATCTTGGGTACATCTTAGAAGTAGAATCCTTGAGGCATAACATAAGCATATACTGAAGTATATATATACACTGCCAAACAGTTTTCCAATATATGTCAATTTACATTTCCACCAGCAATGTAGCAGAGTTGACGTTGTTCCAGGTGACCATTAGTTCATTCTATTTATCTTTTTTTTTTTTTTTTT
>RCUC01122181.1:0-20687 GCA_003697995.1 Taxidea taxus jeffersonii | reverse complement strand
GACAGTAATGCCAATCATTGCATTCAGTGAGATTATGAATTAACAGCTCCAGGCATATATTAAATGTTAATAAATAATGGCATTCATTATTAGTTTTATGAATTATTATTGTTAATAACGCTAGTTTAAGCTTTGGGGGTCTTCAAGGTGTAGCTAGCTACAAGGGGGATGAGGGAAAAAATAGGGACAGATTGAATAGCTCAAATGTTCAGATGGGGTGGACACTCGATAGCACTGGCTGGGAAACGTATTCAAGGCTGAGCTTTGGCACATATCTGGCTCACACAGTAAATCAGCGAAGGGAAAAATAAAAGGACAAGACCTGGGTGTCTATATGTGCTACCATAGCCTTGCCCTTTAAGGCCAGTGGCCAGTTGCACCAGCAGCAGCAGCATACCCACTGGCAACAGCTGGACTGGGAAACAGGATTGTGTTCCTGACTTCTGCGTGTACCTGTGCCCAGCCAGCAGTGGGTGTTCCTGAAGGAAAGCAGGACTTTGTCATGAACCTGCCCTATGACTGAAGGGCCCCTGGGGCCTGCACTTCTCATCTCAGAAATGTGCAGGCTGGCTAGAGATTCCTGAAAGTAGAGCAGAAATTCCCTAAACTCTGAAGTCGTGCTGCCTGCAAACACAAGGCTTCTTACCATCAGTGGAAAGCCTTGATTTCTTCCAGATTTAAAAATAGATTTTGCATGTGGGTAACTTGCAAATGCCTGAACTTGAGGTTTTGCATGTGGAGAGCTCGCTAAGAGATAGGATCCGTAGGAGTGTGGAAGAAATATTTAAAAATAAAGGTTGAAATGTGAATAGAACCAGAGTGTCTGTTCTTGAACTTACTCTACCATCATATTTTTAAGAAATTTATCTTGCAGTGGAAGGAACTTGGGGGTGGAGATACAAACAGGGGCTTCTGAAACATGGAGAGAGCCGTGGGAAGATCAAGGCAGAAATAAACCCAGTTGACGGATGTTGCAGGGTGGAATGATTTTAATTCAAGATGAGGAAACGCTTTCCCAAGAGCTGCCGGGTTCATCGTGACGCAGCAGGACAGACCTGGCACCGGGGTGCAGAGGCGGCCATCAGCAGCATAGACCTAGCCTTGTGGCAAACCTCAGTAGGTGAGTACGCTGAGCTCAAAGAACCAAAACTCTATTTCCAAAGTCATGAATGTGGTTAGAAGTGGGCTCACATGGAGGAAGCCCTTTGTGGGCAAAAATGTTTACAGGGGCACCTGGGTGGCTCAGTGGGTTAAAGCCTCTGCCTTCAGCTCAGGTCATGATCCCGGGGTCCTGGGATCGAGCCCCACGTCGGGCTCTCTGCTCCACAGGGAGCCTGCTTTCTCCCCTCTCTCTGCCTGCCTCTCTGCCTACTTGTGTTCTCTCTCAAATAAATAAATAAAATATATATAAAAAAAATGTTTACAGGTGAGTTTTAAATGTCTCCAGAAAGGGCTGGAAATCCATATGCTGGAGAGGAGGGCTTTGAAGTCAGGGGGCTCCCAGGTTGGAGATGTGGGTCTACCCCAGAAAAGATGGGACCAGTAACAGAAAAGGCAGGGAGCTTTTGACAGAGGACCAGGCAGGGACCCAAGCACATTCTCACATCAAAAGAAATATTTTTTCCTGGATGTTTCAGGAGGAATTTCTTCCATACCTGCTGTACTTAGAGTTATGAGCTTGGTTGGGGCCTCAAACAGGTGATTATGGTAATTTAGGGAGAAAATACTAAGCCATTTCTGTCACAAGGCCGTTCCAGCTTGAAAATAATAGTGCCTCCTTGTATTTAAAGAGTGCTGAATACTTTCCAAAGCCCTTTCACATCTATTATCTCATTTGACCCTTACATCGGGGCCAGAGATGTGGGTTGTGGCTCTACTGCAGGGCCTGGAATGACAGGTTTCCCCTGTCGGGACTTCAGTCCCCCCCATGGTGGTCCTGGGACCACCTGCATCAGAATCTCCAGACAGAGGGGCAGAGTGGGGATTCCTGGGCTCCACTCAGACTGAGTGAGGACCTGGGTGTTGGCGGGCATGGGGCCCGGGAATCTGCATGTTAAACACACCTCCCAGGAGACTCTCATGCATACCACAGTTTGAAAACCCCTGCTCTAGGATTTCATACCTCCTGAGTACTGAGGTCTTGTCCTACAAAACACACACATTCAGCCACGGAAAAAACCCTGAAAAAGTATAAAATTCTGATGAGTGGGGAGAAAACAGTCTGGTGTTGGCTGAGTGTATGTGATCATCCAGATAATAATAGCCTCTCGAGGATATAATTAGTGCCCTCGAAATTGGACTATGACTGTTTAATAATTTAAGTGAGATCATCAGGATTAATGAATAGCAGTTGAAATTAAATGTGGGACCATAAATCCACATGGCCTGTTTCAGGCCAGCACTTATTTATGACAAGGCATCCTGGAAAACAGGGGTCTGGCCGAGGTTGAACCTGTCTCCTCCCGCAAGGGCTGTGTGTGTGTGTGTGTTTGCATCTCAGGCAGCCCAGACTACACACAGGTTCAAAGAAATCACCATCCCGCTATATGACATAGCATCTGTCTGTCCTACGTCCTGCCATTGCCGGAATCCAGTGTTTTCCAAGTCCAAACACCGTTTCAACACCATCAAACTAGGATGAGATGCCGGTGAAGAATGTGGATCACCAGGGACCCAGAAGCTCCGTGGGTGGGCCCTGCCAGCCAGCGTTTTAACAAGCTCCTTGGCTGATGCTGCCACGGAAGAGTTACGACCCACAGCTTGAACCCTGCTGGAACTGGTGGCCACAGGGGACACACGCCAGGTCCTAACTGTCTGCTTTTGAGGTCACTTTCTCCTTGGCCAGCAGGCTGGTGATTCCTTGGGGTTCTTTCCTTCCATGGAAATGGCATCCTCTTCAATGTTCTTACGGAGTTTTTAGCTCTTACACTTTTCTGATTTCATCTGAGCCCTAGAACAGGCCTTGGAGGCAGACGGGGTAGCTCAGCGCCCATCACCCCACTTCCCAGTTACTAGTACTAACCACCACCACAGCATCATTAGCAAGGACCGTTTACTGAGTGCCAGGCCCTGCCGAATGCATCGGCTCATGAGATGGGAAAGGACAGGGGTCAAACGGGCTGGGTTCAGCTGGCACAACAGCCCAGCCCCTTGGATGAATCACATGGCCACGGGGAAGGGACATCACTGGCCAGACAGGCCAGAGCCATTCCCATGGCTGGGTGCTAGTATTGTCCAGCTGTCCCTGCAAGAGCAGAGGAACAAGCTGGGGGCGAGGAGTAGTTCACCAAATGGATTCTGGCCCTCACCATCCCTCAGCCGGAAGGCAGGAAGGAAGCAGGGTTTTGTGTCTACTATGAAGAATATGTAGAGGCGACTCTGCTCAGGAGCAAGGTCCATTTATAGGTCATTTTCATTCACTCACTGCTTCTTTTGTCTTACGGCAGCAGGGACGTGTTTTCTGGGGAAGGTCAGGCCTCGTCTTTCCTCCCACCCGGCGGAAACGAATCTGCTGGTTGTAGTGGGGGTTTCTGGGAAGGTTAGGGTCAATTTGAAGTTTACATTAACAGAGACTGGAATGCAGTTATTATTTAGAATATTCTAGAGCAGATATTCTGGCAGCATGCAGAAAATAAAAACAACCCCTAACAGCTTCTGAGAAGACTGGGCACAAAGCAGGGCTCTGTAACTCCCCCTGTATTCACCCCTCACAGTGGATTGTTAGCAATGCCCGGTAAATCCCACGCATTACTAGCACAGGAATGGAGGGCACACAGTTGATGGGGGGAGTTATTTTGAGATTCCTGGATGCTCATAAATAACGTGGGCATCTCTGAAGAGGTCTGCATTTTTGAAGCCAACAAATAAAATTAAATTTTTTTTAGTATTCTGAGAAGAATGAGCACTTTGGTCTTTCAAGAGAAGGAACTGAGTTTACACAAGGATCCAGAAAGTTTGGAAAAGACAGTCTGAATCTGTTAATACTTTACACGGACCGACATCACTAAGCCACACATGAGGAAGGGATGCTACAATGGCCTCATACATGCTTATTTCTTTGTTCTAGAGAACGATGCAAAAATGGCATTTTCAGAGTTTTCTACTTGAGATAGTAAATCTAGAGACTGAAGAGAGAGAGAGAGGAGAGAAATTAAACTCTCAATGCCCACGAACACTAGATTGACTGGCAGGACGGCAATGCTCTCCTTTCAATTTTTGGAATAAATAAATGACGTGTAAGTGTGTAGATTGAGCCTGCTTGATCTTCAGAGCTGTCAAGTATTGCCTATTTTTAGCCATGAACATTGGTTACATTTTAAGTTGTCGTGTTTACAGCTCTGAAGCTGCCTCTGGATTCAGCGTAAACCGAAATTGGCTCTGGAGTTGGGGGTTGCCCAATAAAGACGTGATCGAGCCTTTCGGGGGCTGGAAGTTCTGCATAGAAGTTGGGAAGAATCTCTGATGTAGCTTTCCGCACTAGGTTCACCAGAGAGTCTCCAGGGTGTCAGGGGTCCGGCGGTAGGTCAGAGCTAATGCCTACTTTTTGGCCAGTGTGCTTTGTGAATGGGCTAGGAACTGTATTATTTAGAGAACTGGGCTGATATTTACACTGACTGAAAACAGCAGACCTATAGATTAGACATAAGCATTTCTTTACCTAAAAACTTTTTGTTGTTTTTACCTAGAAGTTGCTTTATTTAGGAGGTGGGGTAGTGAGAGGATGACAATTTCTTGTACTTTGGTTTGTACTTTCTACTAAACGTGAATTTTCCCTTTAGGCAAATGCTGGCGACTAAGAGGCTTGCTATGAAATCAAATATGCCATGTTTGAATCACTTGCAGAAGTGTCTGGTTCACAGTAAGTGCTACACAGGTACCACACTGCATTCTTGCTCTTGATGGTACGGCCTGGTCCTTGTTGGGATGCAGACAAAATCAGCCCCTTCAGCTCCCCACCTAATGAGCTAAGTGTGAGTGATGTAAAAAGACTTGGTTGGGGGCGCCTGGGTGGCTCAGTGGGTTGGGCCTCTGCCTTCGGCTCGGGTCATGATTTCAGGTCCTGGGATCAAGCCCAACGTTGGGTTCTCTGCTCGGCAGAGAGCCTGCTTCCTTCTCTCTCTGTCTGCCTGCCTCAATGCCTACTTGTGATCTCTGTCAAATAAATAAATAAAATCTTAAAAAAAAAAAAAAAAGACTTGGTTGGTTTGAGCCAAATCAAGTTAGGTACTAAGGAACCTCTTCCTTTCATTTCAGCCTCAAATTTCATTTCCCTCAAGACCCTGAGTAAATAACAATTCATGTCAGCCCTAAGCCAAGGGCTTTCTGTGGTCCTGCTTCTGGGGGCCTTATTCTAAGGACCTCCAATAATAACCTGCTGTCTTGGGTGTTGCTTCCCCCCATTATGTTTTCAAGGAAACACTAAAACAGTGGAAAGGGTTGGTTTTTAATCCTCACAAGAAAATCAAGAGAATATTAGCAATTTAGCACAGCTGGGCTGCACCAAGTTTTTAAAATGTAGAAAGCTCACCCACCTCAACAGAAGCATCACCTTTCTGAAAATACAATGCAGCTCTTTTCCACTACAGAGATGATTCTTGCCTAAACATCAGAGTTTTTGATGCTTCAGATACAATCTGAGCAATTTATCTGATTTTTTTTGCTATTCAGTAAATCATTTATACATAGTGCTTGATTCACAAAATCCTGTTTTAAGATGCACAAACTATCCCATAAAAATATCGACTCCCGCATCTAGTAGTTCCTGCCAGATACCCACCAAAAGGTTTATAGATTTCCCTCATTATAAACTAATTGATATTCTGTAACAGCTCTAATCTGTTTAGTAGTCCTCTCCTTTGGAGTCCAAGAGAGAAGCATTCCGGATGTCAAAGATATTACAGGAGAAGGGAATCAAGAAGCCTGTGGGTTTTCTTAGTGGTAAGACACCCTAGAGACTGATACTAAGATGTGGGATTCTTAAGATTACGGAGCCCATCGTGGGGAAGATCAATCCTTCCTGTCAAGTGGGATTACCACCCAGCAGGAGACGAGCTCAGTCCCTCCTTACCCGTAGATTCACTTTCTCTGGTTTCACCTACCCGCTGTCACCGGTGGTTCTCCAGGCAGGTGACCCTCCTTCTGACATATGGTCAGAAGGTCAACAGCAGCCTAAGGGCATGTCACAGTGCCTATGTCATTCACCTCACCTCATCTCCTCATGGAGGAATTTTATCATCTCACATCATCACAAGAAAAGGGAAGATGGCACAAGGATGTAGTTAGAGAGAGAGAGACCACATTCACACATAGCTTTTATTATAGTCTATTGTTATAACTGTTCTATTTTGTTATTAGTTGATAATCTTTTATTGTGTATAATTTATCAATTAAACTTATCACAGGTAGGTAATTATAGGAAAGACTACAGTAAATACGGAGCTTGGTACTATCTGTGGTTTCAGGCATCCACAGGGGTCCTTGGGACATCCTCATCCAGAAGGGGGGACTCATGTACTATAAGGGCAGGTAAGCAGTTTAGGCCATTTACCACCAAACTCTCTGAACCTTGGTTTTATCGTCTGTAAGATGGCACTGCCTCTCCTGCTTCCTACTACAGAAGGAGCAATGTTTCACTTCTGGGGTGGTCAGGGGAGGTCATGCTGGGCAGCCAAAATATAGTCATTCTATCTGCATGGCCTGCTTCATCCTCTCCTGCCTGGGGTGCACTCACTGGCACGGGCTCTGCCCTGCCAGAGAGGCTCACAGGTTCTCGGCCGCTAAGCTTATCCTGGGGTCACTTAGTTCAGGAGGAAAGCGGTAGGAACAGATCAATGTTGTGTTCTCTGGATCAGCCTCTCCAACAATACAGCTTGTATTCTGGGGCCATCTGACTCCCATCTCTATTGCACAGTTGCCTCAGAGGAGGAGAGGTGTGACAGTTTATAATGACAAGGGGAACTCACAGTAGAAAATTAAGTAAAAGAAACCCGGATACAAAGTTAAACACGACTGGATGTTCATGACACAAAGTACGACGTAAAGGCACTAAACACAGGCTCATGGTGTGGAACATCATCTAGCTATTAGAAAACAGATGAGTTAGCTCTCTATCTTTTGGCTTAAGGGCTGTCTGTGATACATTAATAGGAATAAAAAGAGTAATAGGTACAGGATGACCCCATTAAAAGGAAAAAAAAACACGTAAGGATGAGGGGTAAAGGCTTTAGCATCAGCATGCATGGTTTTAAATCAAAGCTCTGCTTCTTTGGGTTAAGTACATGCCAACTAGTTACTTAACCTCTCTGTATCTCAGTTTTCTCATCTGTAAAATGGGGATAAAAATATGGCCATTTTCAAGTAGAAAAAAGTGGTTTGAGATCACTGAATCCAGTGGTTTTCATACTGGGAATGAAAGAACCCTCAAGAGAGGGTAACGAATGCGTGAATTCGCTTAGCACAAAGTAAGTGCTCAGTAAGTACTACTTCCTATTACTATGAGCTGTTACACGTTAGTATTACTGTGCAGGATAACGCACACCAGATTATTAACATTAGTTACGCCCAGTGGGATTGGAGCTAGAGGGGGACAGGGAGGGTATGAAAAAGGAAATGGAAATGAAAAGACAGTGGATACCAAACAAGACATACAAATGGCAGAGAAGCATGTGAAAAGATGCTCAACAGCAAAGATCATGGGAAATGCAAATTACAGCAACAAAATCCTCCTACACACCTATCGGAAAGGCACAAATCCACAACACTGACGGGACCAAATGCTGACAAGGGTGAGGATCAACAGCAACTCTCATTCACAGAGTCTCTTACACAACTAAACACACTCTTTTTTTTTTTTTTTAAAGATTTATTTATTTATTTATTTATGTGACAGAGATCACAAGTAGGCAGAGAGGCAGGCACAGAGAGAGGAGGAAGCAGGCTCCCCGCTAAGCAGAGAGCCCGATGCGGGGCTCCATCCCAGGACCCTGAGATCATGACCTGAGCCAAAGGCAGAGGCTTTAACTCACTGAGTCACCCAGGCGCTCCCTAAACACACTCTTACTATGTAATCCAGCAATTGTGCTCATTGCTATTTACCTACGAGGGTTGAAACATGTCCACACAAAAACCTGTGCATGGATGTTAGTAACAGGTTTATTCGTAACTGCCCACACTTGGAAGCAACCAGGATGTCCTTCAGCAGAAGAGCAGATAGATAGACTACAATAGCCACAGATAATGGAGTATTAGTCTGCAGTGAGTGGAAATGAGCCACAAGCCATAAAGAGACAAGGAGAAACTTAAATGCCTATTACTAAGGGAAAGAAGCCAATCTGAAAAGGCTACATACAGTATGATTCCAATTACATCACACACTCTGGAAAAGGCAAAACTATGGGGACAGCAAGCAGGTCAGTTGTTGCCAGGGGCTAGGGGGAGGGGAGGATGAACAGGCGGAGGGCAGAAGAGTTTTAAAGCAGAGAAACTATTTAGTATGACCCCATAATGGTGGATATATGTACTCACGCATTTGTCCAAACCCACAGAATATACGACACCAAGAGCGAACCCCAATATAAAACTATTTGGGGTGATAATGATGTGACAACATAGGTCCATCAGTTGTCACCACTGGGCCACTCTGACGCAGGTGCAGAGCACTGACGGGGCCTGGGGGCTAGCTCCGTGTGGGGTAAGGGTGGAAAGGCATATGGGAACTGTCTGCGCTTTTGGCTTGACTTTGTAGTAAACTTAAATTTGATCTACAAGATAAAGTCTATTAAAACAAACAAACCTGAGGGGGGAAAAGCCTAAATGCTAATAGTAACTGCTTGCAGATGATGAGGTTATCAGCTCTTTCTGTACTTTCAAAGTTTTCTCCTTTACTCCTATCCTGGGCTCATGCTGTTCTCTCTGCCTCTTCCCAGGCCCTAGGTAAGTATATCTACTTACCCATTAGGATTGAGTTTAGCTGGAATTTTCTCTGTGAAGTGTTCCCTGACCTTCTCTGTATTCCACAGAGCCTGGATCTCCACTGATGGGCAGACATTCCATGGTCTTATGATTGTCTCTTACCTCATCGGTCTGCCCATCTATATGTGAGTCTTTGGGGGGTATGTCTGTCTTGGTTCTGTTGTACCCCCAGCGTGCCTAGTACAGCATCGAGTACAATCAATTCATGAAATTTGTTGAATATATGAATTTGAATTAAATCAGGACAAGTGTAGAGAAAAACAAAATACACAGTACAAATCTCAGGGTGAAAGAACGGACACAGTATGGTGCAAGTGGGGAATGGTCACCCCAAGAGTTGTGGGGGTCCTGGCAGCAGACACAGGCTGAGAGAGGAACAGATGTGTATGCAGTGTCAAGAGCACTGTGTTGAAATGCAGAGTAGGACAGGGCAAAAATGGACGTCCTTGATGGGTCCCCACGACTGGCAATGGTATGAGAGTGCAGGTCAGAATTAATAAGCCCATCATGGAAAGAGGACCCAACTCCAGCTTCATCAGTGAGGGCCTCTCCTGCGTGAGCCAGTGGGTCGGGCAATGTCCGTGATCCTCCCAGCACCAATCACTGCTGATGAACCATCACTAGCTCTGCAAACACTTGAAACACTTGCTTAAGGTTTCCTTCAAGGGCACTGTTCCCAGTGCACGTGCTTGTTTGTTTGTTCCCTGATCAGGGAGCATTCCAGGGAGCCCATCGTAATTCAGCCAAGGACAATAACCCTTTCCATGACTACATATCCAATTTTTCTGCAAAACCAACCCTATTTGAAAGTGCGGAGGAGAAGGAGAAAAGGAATAGAAAAAAAACAGATGAACAAAGGCCTCTCTTGTTTCTTCTAATAAAACATCTCCTGTCCGGGCAGCGTAATCTGGAGGCAGGTCTGCTCCTCTCTGCCCTCATCTGTCTCTCCCACTGGTACAAAAACACCTCTATCTCCTCCTAATCCTCAAGCAAAGCTCACACATTTGAAGAGCTTTTGGACAGCCCTGGAAAACTCCGCATGCTCTATTTGCAGGCAAGGCTATGACTGTTCTGAGGTCAGCACCAGCCTCCAGTCTAGTCTCCAGCGCTCCCTGCACAGAGCCCTGGATCTTATTTCAAGCATTCATCTGCTCCAATTTTGTCTCCTACCCGAGGTCTCAACCCTTAGCTGAATTACAATTAGTTGCCCTGAAGAGCCTGGCGGAGACTCATTTCAGAGGAAAATGCCTTCTGCTGGGTAGCGCCAATCTAGCCCGTAGTTAGCATCTATGAATTTCAACTCTGAGAACTGCCTCTGCTCACACGGCCCAGAGACATCTGTCTTTTATGATGGCCCGTATTTGCTGTACTTTGGACAGGTCTCTCCGTAGTTCTGAAATTGCTTCTCCCAAATCTCATTTTTAAAACAATCACTGCTGAGTAAGTTTTCTTCCAAAGCTGCCTTAAGAATTTCTTCTTGAAACCAGAATAATGGATTGCTTTTCTGAAAAATGCAGGTTGGGAAATCTGACAGCCACTGTGCGGGACTGAGGGGCATGAAGTAAGAGTTGGCCTCTGGGTTGCACGCCTGATTCATTGAGAAAAAGGGGCAACAATCAGGGGCCTTAGTTGTCATTCTCATCTGGGAAATAGGGATAGTATCTTTTCTCTTCCCTATCCTATTAGGGTCTCTCAATGGCACCACATTGGACCAGTATTTTTGCTCTCTGGAGAAAGAGATGCACTTGGAAAATGTCATTCTTATGAAATTTACCTCTTCTTTCTGAAGACTGTCACATTCTTTTATTATTGGGGGGTGGGTATGTCATGTTATTTTTATACTGAGGAAATTGGGATATTAGAGGTGCAAACCATTATAGCCCAGGACTGGATATGTTTTATAATGAGCTCTTTTTAAAAAGAACCCTGCTCTTTAATACAATGAAAAAGTAATTTATTGAGAAGTGTCCTTGGGGATAGAGAAGAGTGCCGCACTTCTGCCATGTTTCTCATAACCAGCTGAGGTGAGGAGGGACAGGCTTCCCTGGGAACCCGGAGACAGGCTTCTTGTCCTTCCTCTGCAACCAGCCAGCTGTGAGCTCTAGTTAAGCCTGACCACAGTTCTAGGCCTTGGGTTTCCCACCTGTAAAAGGAGCAGACTTAGTGCTATCTGTGACTAGCGGCATTCTTAAGCAGCGCAGCTCCTCTTAGTGAACACCTTTTCAGAAACCAAATACAGACCACGCCAGGAGAGGGAGCTGAACTCACCATCCTCCAATGCCCCACTGCACCAGCAAGGCTCACTCTACCGCTCACAGTGCTCCCTGAGGCACCCCTGGGCCCTTACTGCTCTGAGATGCACACTGAAAGCCAACAGCCTAGACAGTCCTAAAATTCTTTTCTAATTGAGCAGGGAGACACACTCGTTTCTAATCCAGTGGATGTGTGGTTTCTTCTATCTCTGGGGGACTCATGCCCCATGACACTCAGACAGGGATCCTGCCAAGTGGTGTAGGGTCCACCCCCTGGACAGCTGCTGCTTCAGAACACAGGTGACAGGGACCTGCAGCTGAGCACAGAGACACAGGCTAGCACTAGCCATGGAAGGAACGTCTGTCTTCCCCAGCCAGGGCTGTCTCCGTGGCTGCAGATGACCCTGCTGCTGGTGTGGCTTTGTGTGGGTATATGCGTGTGTGTGTGCATGTATGCGTGTGTGTGTGTGTGTGTGTGTGTGTGAGTGTGTGTATGGCTGGCACGTGCTTCCTTCATTCCTCCCTCCTTGTCCATTCATTCACTCAGTCGCACACAGTCATGGATCCCCTGCTCTAGACCACGAATGATCTAGTGAGGAGGACCAACAACAAAGAGCCATGCAACTACTCAACGACACACAGAGTGGAATGAGCAGTGCTGATGACACATCTAACTGAAGACGGTATGGGGAGCTAGCATGAGAAGAGCTGGCAGGAAGACGTGCAGGCAGAGGGAGCAGCGGGGAAGATCCCGAGGCAGGATGGAACCTGGCCTGCTGGAGGAGAGGGCAGCTGTGGCTGGTACCCCTAGACGGTACCTAGTAGAGCCCTGACACTGGAGGCCGTCAGGTTCAACCAGGCGGCGAGCCTGCTCGCCGGTCCTGGATCTTACGGTGAAATGAAGAATGAATGAGCGCTTACCTGCTTGAGCTATTGTTTATCAAGTTTTCTGTTATTTGCAGTTCGGCGCACATTGATACAAACAGGATAAAATCTATAGTAGTAGATAGAATCTACTTCATGGGATGTTTCGAGGACTAAAAGAGATACTGTGTACAGGGCCAGGGTCACAGCCAGGCACACAACAGGCATCAATAAATGGTGGCCCATCTGCTGGTGCTGCTGAAGAAGAAAACCTGTCACCCCTTTGGCCAGTCACTGGATGGAGCGCAGGGGCAGGAAGCTGGGGCGGGGGGGTCCTACCTCGATCACTGAAGTCGTCAACCAGCACGATCTCGGCGATCAGCTCTGGGGGTGAGCGGTTCAGCACACTGTGGACGGTGCGGAGGAGGGAGGACCAGCCCTCGTTGTGGAAGGGGATGATGATGCTGGTGTTGGGGAGTGTCTCCAGGTAGCGTTTGCCGTTGCAGCTAGAGGGAGACACAGGGCATAGGAGACAACAGGTTCAGCTCTCATCTTGCCAAGAGGACTCCACAAGCACACGGTTTGGCTAACCGCAAATGCCACTCCTTTCTAGCCTTCAGGGAACGAGTGACAGCCAGGGACAGCTCAGTCACTTTAGAACCTCCTTCCGCTTACCACCCCGAAGTCACGCTTCCAATTTCCTGCACACACGGTATGTCTACAAGAACCCCCGACTCTGTATAGAAGCAGTTACAAACCCAGGACAGCAGCACTAGGGTTTGGTGTCCTCCATGTGCTAACCTGTTTAAGCCTCATTTGCTACAGGAGCATGGTTGCCCATCCTCATGATTCCAAGTGGAAGACAACCCTTCAGTAATGCACTGGCCTCTCTCCTCACCCCCCGCACACTCCTCAGCAGTGGAGGAGAAGTCACTTGCCCATGAGTTTGGAAGAACACACTTGGCTTCACTGGCTCAGCCCCTCTCTTCGCCTTCCCTGGGCTCTGCTGGCAGAGGGTACATTTTCCACTTTCTCTCTGGAGTCCCATGGTAAGCTTGGGATGGGAGGTCCAGCCTCATGGGCCTTTAATGTCATTGTAACACCCAAAGGGATTAACATAGATCCTTAATATCATCAAATATCTAGTTAGTGTTCAAGCTTCCCTGATCTTTTACCTTTTCACAGTTGTTTAAATCAGGATCAAGATAACGCCTACAGCTGTCTTTAGCTGATGCACCTTCTAAGTCTCTCTTTCCTTACAATTTGTTTGTTGAAGAAACTGGGTCAACTGCGCTATTGGATTTCCTACAGTCTGCATTTTGCTGCTTGCATTGCTGTGGTGTCTCCGAACATGTTCCTCTGTCTGCCCCCTTTGGCTCCTGTAAACTGGTAGCTAGGTCTAGAGGCTTGACCTAAGTCAGTAAGATATTCTGGCAACCTCTTCATAGTGGTGTGAGCCTCCTATAGGAAACACGTACTGTCCAGTTGTCTTCCCTTTTGTGATGCTGGTGGCCACTGATGATCGGGGCCTAAATCCTTCAGTTCATCAGGGGCTTGCAAAATGGTGATACTTTTACTCTATCATTCTTCATTTACTGTCTGGGATATTATAATGAAGAAAAATGACCACAACAACTATTTGGTTGAGGTACAAGACAGTATAGGAAAAGTATAGGAAAGACATGACACATTCTTGATCATCAGTTTTCAGAATAACTTGGTTCCCTACCATGTTCCAAAGATGGCCAATTATTTGTTTTCATTATGAACTCATAAATCTTCACATAATTAATATACTTCAGTTCAGTGCAAATATTATTATTCTTAATGGTTCCCAAATAATTCCATCTTGAGTCCAAGAAAGTTTTCTCAAGTTGGCTCCTAGTCCTTTGGATATGACCACAGAGTACTGATAACGTCCTTGCTTCCTGATAAAAGATTACAAAAGATTCTCCAGGCTTAACTTGTACATTTTTTGCCCCAACCTGGATCAGCCATTCTGCCAAGGAACTCCAACTCCTGATTATCATCGAGATCACCATTTGGATACTGCAATATGGGTACTAAGGGCATTTGTTACTACTAGGTTGGCTATGGTTTCTATGCCTTTACAGTGGTCAGGGCTAGAAATGCTTTATTTTATTTATTTTTTAAAGATTTTATTTGAGAGAAAAAGACAGAGAAACAGAGAGAGAGAGCACAAGAGCGAGGAGGGACTGGGAGATAAGCATACTTCCTGCTTATCAGGGAGCCCGATGCAAGGCTCAATTCCAGAAACCTGAGATCATGACCCGAGCTGAAGGCAGACCCTTAACCAACTAAGCCAGGTGCCCCAGAGCCAGAAATATATTTTTAATACATGCATCATGAGTTCCTGCTGAAGTTTTATATTTAATAGATAGGACTACAGAGTTTTACTGAACCTTAATATTATACTACATGCCCTTTTTGAGATATAATTCACATACCATAAAATTCAATATAAGATTCACCCCTTTAAAGTGTATAATTCAGTAGTTTTTAAAATACTCACAAAGTTGTACAACCATCACCACTATCTAATTCCAGAACATTTTCATTGCCCCTAAAATAAACTTCATATCCATTAGTAGTCACTACTTTTTACCCCCTCCCCTCAGTCCTTTGTAACTACTAATTTGCTTTCTGTTTCCATTGGTTTTCTTATCCTGGACATTTTATGTGAATGGAATCATATAATATGTGGCCTTTTGTGTCTGGCTTCTTTTAATCAACATGTCTTCAAGGTTCATCCATGTTGTAGCATGTATCAAGACTTCATTCTTTTTATGGCTGAATAATATTTCAGTGTGTGGACAGACCATATTTTATCTATGTATTCATCAACTGATTGACCTTTTGGATATCTTTTGGCTATTATGAATAATGCTGGTATAAACATTCATGTATAAGTTTTTGTGTAGACATGTTTTCAGTTCTCTTGGGTATATACCAAGTAGTAGAACTGCTGGACCATATAACTCCATGTTTAACTCTTCCAAGAACTGCCAAACTGTTTTCCAAAGTGGTAAGAACATTTTACACTCCCACTAGCAACCTATGAGGGCTCCAGTTTCCCACATGTTGACTGACTCTCATTATTGTCCATACTTTTGATTATAGCCACCCTAGTGGGTGTGAAGTGGTAACTTACTTGGTTTGAATTGCATTTTCCTAATGACTAATGATGTTGAGTATATTTTCAAGTACTTATTGACCATTTGTATATCTTTCCTGGAGAAATATCCAGCAAATATGTATTTCCTTTTTAGATTATTCTTATTAATGTATAGAAATATGATTGATTTTTGTATATTGAGCTTGTATCCTGCAACTTGCTGAAATCCCTTATTAGTTCTGCTAATTTTGTGCACATGTGTATTCCTCAGGTTTTTCTTTTTCTTTTTTTCTTTTTAAGATTTTATTTATTTATTTGTCAGAGAGATAGAGAAAGTACTGGCAGGCAGAGTGGCAGGCAGAGGCAGAGGGAGAAGCAGGTTCCCTGTGGAGCAAGGAGCCTGATGTGGGACTTGATCCCAGGATGCTGGGATCATGACCTGAGCCGAAGGCAGCTGCTTAACCAACTGAGCCACCCAGCCATCCCTTTTATATATTTATATTCATATATATATGTGTGTGTATATATATATATGACAATGTCTTATGTCATGTCATGAGAAAATAGATAGTTTCACTTTTTCCAAGCTAGATGCCTTTTATTTCTTTTTCTTGTCTAATTGCTTTGGCTAGAAACTCCAGTACAATGTTGAATAGAAGTGGCAAAAGCAGACACCCTTATTTTGTTCCTGGTCTTAGGAAGAAAAGCTTGCAATCTTTCATCAATAAATATAATGTTAATGTAGGTTTTCCATAGATGTTCTTTTTTTTTTTTTTTTAAGATTTTATTTATTTATTTGTCAGGGAGAGAGAGTGAACGAGCACAAGCAGACAGAGAGGCAGGCAGAGGGAGAAGCAGACTCCCCGCCGAGCAAGGAGCCTGATGTGGGACTCGATCCCAGGACGCTGGGATCATGACCCGAGCCGAAGGCAGCTGCTTAACCAACTGAGCCATCCAGGTGTCCCTCCACAGATGTTCTTTACCAACTTGATGAAATTCCCTTATATTCCTAGTTTGTTGAATGTTTTTGTAATAGAAAAATATTGGATTTTGTCAAATGCTTTTTCTGCATCTACTGAAATGATCACATGGGTTTTGTTCTTCTATTTTAATAAAGTGTATTGCATTGATTGATTTTCATATGTTGAACCAACCTTGTTCCTAGGATAAACGCTACTTGGTCATGGTGTATAATCCCTCTTATATATTGCTGAATTTGGTTTGCTAGTATTTTGTTGAGGATTTCTGCATCTACATTCAAAATGGATATTGGAAAAAAAAATGGATATTGGTCTACAGTTTTCTTGCCATGTCTTTATCTGGTGTTATATATCTTATCTCTTTTGCTAAAAATCTAGGTTCTTAACATTGTTACTTATTTTTTTCCTATAACTGTTTCAGAAAATCAATTCCAATATCACTGCTAACAAGCTGATTATATAAAATTTGAGATTCCTTTTGTCTTTCGCTTCTTTTTGCCTGTGGGGTACATTTCATTAGCGATATTAAGGATTTTCCCAGGGCCCAAAAGATGGGACCTGAGGACCAGGCAGGCCCAGAACAAATGTCAAAACTGTTTACTTCATCTTCAGTCAGAAGCCAGGTATGGTAGGCAGAGTATCAGCCTGAAGATTTCTAAGCCTTAATCCCCAGAAGCGATGACATTGTTACCTTATGTGGCAAAAGGGACTTGGCAGATGTGGTCAGGGTTAAGAACCCTGAGATGAGTTTGAAGAGCTTGGATTACCCAAGTAGGTCCAGTGTAACCACAAGTGTCCTTTAAAGGTAGAGCACCTTTCTAGCTGGGTCAGAGAGATGAGAAGGAAGGAGTAGAGAAATGAAGTGTGAGAGGGACTCCACTCACCACTGCTGGCTTTAAAGATGGAAGAAGGAGGTCATAAGCCAAGGAAAGTGGGCAGCCTTTAGAATCCTCAGCTGATAGCCAGCAAGAAAACAGAGTTTCACTCTTCATAACTAGTCTGCCAACAACCCAGATAAGCAAGATTGCCCCAGGGCCCTCAGAAGGGAATGCAGCCTGGCCCACACCTTGATTTTAGCCCAGTGAGACCCATGTTGGACTTTGACTTACAGAGCTGTTAACAATAACCTTGTGTTGTTTAAACTACTAAGTTTATGTTAATCTGCCAAGGCAGCTACAGAAAACTCATACACAAAAAAGATGACAAAAGTCATCTTTGATACCCTTTACCCAGTCTGTAAACATTACTTGCAAACACTTCAACAGTACAAGATTTCACAAAAAATCCTCATAAGTCTCACGTGGCAGCAGTGGGCTGGAGTTGACACCCCTCTCCATAGGGCAGGTGCTCTCTGGGTCCCCTTAGCTTTTACCACTCCCCACAGCCTTACACCAGAACTGTTTCACTCCCTTACATCGCCTTCCAGGCCCCTAGAGACCTTTGGAGTTGAAAGCCCAGAACTAAAAGACATTGTGGGAGGGAGCTAGCTCCACAAGACTGGTAAGAAGTTTTTTGGAGAAAATGTGGAACAGAAGTAACAACAAAATATCTCCTTTCGTATGCCACTGCAATCCATTGTTCAGCTGTCAAAATGCATCAGGGGCGCTCTGCAACTTATTTTGAAACACCTCAAACAATAAAATAGATTGACAGGTGGATAGAGGGATTGACAGATGGAGAGAGGGATGTACAGATACGTAAGAAAGCAGGGAGAGAAGTGCTAACTGCAGAATCTAGGCAGTGGGAACATGAGCGCTCAACGTGCAGTTCTTTCAAAACTTCTCTGTATGTTTGATGATTTCCAGAAAGAAACATTAGGCGGAAATGGGTCAGGGTCCACAGTCTCCTCAGTTGCAAATTCTACCTCTGCTAGAGGCACCAAGGGAAGCTGGGGGTGGGGGGCAGGGACAAGAATGAACCCTTGGTGTCTGACAGTGAGCTCAGTTCCAACTGTGTGGACAGGAACCCCCCCCTTAGAGCACATCCCCCACTGAGCACCCCCAACTCCCACCACCCTCTCCCCTGCCAAATTCTGCAGTCCAGTTCTGCTGGACAAGTCAGTCTCTTTCCTCTTGGGACCTTGGGACCTCTTTCAGGTCCTGTCTTGCTCCTCCATCTGGCTGGACGGTTTCTAGCCAGGCCTCATGCAGCAGCCCTCCTCTGGCCCTTCCCCCAGCTCTTCCGTCACCACTAATCCCTTTGGTCACGTCAGCCAGCTTTCTCAGGGAGAAACTGCATTATGTGGGTTTTCGCAAATAAACGAAAGCACCTCTTTTTTTTTTTTTAAATCCCTTTCCCTTGACTCAACTGGGTCCTCTGTGGCCAAGAAAGATGGCGATATCTAGTTTGCTACGGAAATTCCTGCCTCCCACCCAATTTCACAGGAGGCTCGCTCGACTGAAGCGGGGTGCGGTTAGCAGTAATAAGTTGCCTGGAGCCCATGGGGGTGAAATACAATAGAGCTATTACCCCGCAGAGAGGCCTGGCTCTCTCAAACCCCAGCCTGGGCCCCACAGCCTGCCAGCAGATACACAAACACCATCACATATTAAGGGAAATAGGCAATGCCACAATAGACTAAATTCACTTCTAATTTGATTCAATCATGGAATTACAGATCATTCAGAACTCAAATGAAAGGCTCAGCTTGGATCATAGCCTTGAACATGTACCTTTTTCATGGGGACTGGGGACTAGTCCTTTTCTCCCTCCTCTATCCATCCACTCATTTATTTACTACATAAACACACAACAGCACTCTGACTTTTGCCATGGGCACTAGTCATTAGTTGGCTTCCAGCTTAGTAGAAGCTCTTTGTTTAAATAAAAAATTGTCTGACTTGCTGAAATCAGTCTCTCCAGAACCCAGCAGGAAGCATGGAGCCACAGACCTGCCCATGAGCCCCCTTCCTATAGGGGAGCTCCTGCAAAAAGCCTTATCTTTCCTCTTAAGAGGCCTCAGATACCAGCAGGAAGAGGAGGCCTGGGGATGGGGGATGGAAACAGAAGGCCCCTGCCCCCACTGACACCCCCATCTTAGTGGTCCTCTTTAAGACCCATCTGCATGTTGTGCCTTGAGATTTCACCACTGAAAGGTGGGGTTATGCCCAGTTCTTTGGTGTGTGATAAACATGAGGCATCCCTGTGCCTGATGTCTTTAGAAAGTGGCCAGGAAGGGAAACTAGGGCATGATATTCCCAATGTAAGGAGGCTGGGTTCGGCCATGACCAGACAATAACAACTCTGCCTTCCCACGGTTCATCGTGCCTGATGGTTTCCAGAGCACTTGTCCTTCTCTCTCTCCTCTAATCTGTACCAACCCCAGGGAAGGAGGAGAACTGGAGAGTGCTGATCCCATTTCCACAGAAGGAAAACAGGGCCCAAAGAGGTAAGGGACCTAGATCCAGGACTCAAATCTAGACAGTATTTATTTAAAATAATACTTATTTTAGCCATTCTGACAGGTATAAAATGATCTCTCAGTGGTTTTAATTTCTATTCCCCTGATGATTACTGATGTTGAGCATTGCTTTACACCTGTTGGAATGGCTGAAATAGAAAACACAAGGAATAACAAGCATTGGCAAGGATGTGGAGAAAAAGGAGCCCTCCTGCATTGTTGTTGGGAATGCAAACTGGTGCGACCACTCTGGAAAACAGTATGGAGGTTCCCCCCCAAAAAAGCTAAAAATAGAATTACTGTATGATTCCGTAATTCTACCTCTGAGTGTTTATCCAAAGAAAACAAAAACACTAATTCAAAAAGATATATGCCCCTCTATGTTTCCTGAAGCATCATTTACAATAGCTAAGACACGGAAGCAACCCAAGTGTCCATTGATAGACAACGGATTATCATTCGGCCATAACAAAGAATGAAATCCTGCCATTTGCAACAACAGGGATGGACCTAGAAGGTATAATACTGAGTGAAACAAGTCAGAGAAAGATACCATACATTTCATATGTAGGCTTTAAGAAACAAAACAAACCAACAAGAATAAAAAGAGATACACAAAAGAACAGACTCCTAATTATAGAGAACAAACGGATGGTTCCCAGAGGGGAGGTGGGTGGGGAGGGTGAGATAGGTGATAGGGATTAAGAGCATGTGTATCGTGATGAGCACTGAGTAGTGGAGAGCATTGTTAAATCACTACATTGTGCACCTGGAACTAATATGACACTGTATGCTAATTGTACATGAATAAAAAAATACCTCAATGTTATTTTGATGAGAAAACTGAGAACTGCTCAGGGATAAAAGTCTAAAAAGCACAGAAAGGCTAATGAACAACGGTAAAGGTAACAACGGCAACATCCTGACACTTGGGGTGGGCCACTGCTAAACATTTAGGGAATGTCCTCTTCTGCATGCTTCCACGAACATGTATGTTTCTATGACACGGCATGTGGCAAACCCACTCGATGGTGCTGTCCTCTTGCCTCAGTATTTATGGCACCAGAAGGCACCATAAAAGAGGC
>RCUC01122180.1:0-13532 GCA_003697995.1 Taxidea taxus jeffersonii | reverse complement strand
AAATAAATAAATAAATAAATAAAATATTAAAAAAGAGAGAGAGAGAACAAATTGATGGTTGGCCAAGGGGAGGTGGATGGGGGAATGGGTAAAATAGGTGAAGGGGATGAAGAGTACATTTACCTTGATGGGCACTGGGAAAGGTATAGAATTGCTGAATCATTATATTGTACATGTGAAACTAATGTAACACTGCATGTTAATCATACTTGAATTAAAAAAAAATTTAAAAAACGCAACTCCAAAAAAGTAGAAAATCACCCAGAGGTGCACAAAGTTCATGGAGGTGGTAAAGTAATGAAGCATGTGGCTTTTGGAATAAAAACACCTGGGCTTGAATTCCAGCTTGATGCTCTCTAGATGGGAACAGTGGGGATGTCATTTTTCATGTCTCTGAACCACGGTTTTCCTGTCTTTAGAATGGGGCAAATGTGTGCAGGATTTTTGTGAGGATTGAATAACTATGGCATATGAGGTTCTTACTACAGGGCTCGACATGTTAGTGCTCAGTTCATGGTGGCTGGTGTTATTAAACCACGCACACCCTAATTTTACGATCAACCATTAAGATCAGCTGTAATTATTCTGATAGAATATTCTTAATAATAGGAAACAAACTGAGGTTTGCTTAAGCAGAGGTGGTGGGGATTGGAGTAACTGGGTGGTGGGCATTAAGGAGGGTACTTGTGATGAGCACTGGGTGTTACATGCAGCTGCCAAATTATTAATCTGACAAATTACTGCATCTGAAACCAATGATGTGCTATAAGTTAGCTAATTGAATTTCAACAACAAAAAAAGAATATTCTCACATAATTGGTTTTGGTGCGTACCTGAACATTAACGACCAACCCCCAACCCATGCTGAAATTTGTTCCTTTCTTTGTGTGCAATATATTAAATCATTTTAAGAAGAAAATCAGGATTTTTCAGAAATTCTTGCAAAGTGGAAAGATACACCAAAACTATTTATCATGAGATGAACCTTGTTGCCTATGTTGTCTCCTGTGGCCTGAATAGAGTAAAATTAAATGATCTCTGGAAAATACAGTGTGCAGCAAAAACTTGTTGGAATTTAGTTCACAGAAAAATCAGGAAATGAGTTTCCCAAATGATCATTATATGGATATTTATCTTCAATCCATGCCCTACATGCAGGAAATAGACTCTTACACTGTTGGTTTCTATGACCTGACGTCTTTATCATGAGTCTTCACCACATAGCTCCTGAACATCCCATCGTTGTAAGGTGGAAGCCTGCATACCATGGTCCGTAGGTCATTGTGTAGGAGTGTGACTCTAGGCAGGAGATAATGTGTAATGGCATAGCAACTAATTTTTTCATAGTTTATATGTATCTGTGCAAAAGGGATTCTTTCTTACTGAGAGTCTAGTGAGGAAGAGAATTCATACCACCAGAAGTAGAACTTGCGTCCCACTAAACCTCTCTGTAAACTCTAAGTGCGAGAGCCAGTCAGCGGGCATTCTTTCAAGAGGTGCTGCAGCATTTGAGAAGGAGAAGTTTCCCTGAAGATAGCAAAGCTCTAAGAGGAGAGTGGAAAGATCTGTGGTAGGTGAAGAGGAGGAGTACCAGGTATCTTCAGATGGGGGAGAAAGAAACTTGGCAGAATCAAAAAGGAGAGCAGTGAGGGGAAGCCAAAAGGTAGTAGAAGTGGCCTGGGCTGAGGGACATGACCACAGTTGTAATGGGGTTAAGAAGGCAAGAATGGAAAGCACCCCTCAGTATCTCCTGAAGGCACAGACATCACCATCAGCATCCTCACAGAAAGACCAACATAGCCTTAAAGACAAAAATGGAGGGATGCCTGGGTGGCTCAGTTGGTTAAGCAGCTGCCTTCGGCTCAGGTCATGATCCCAGCATCCTGGGATCGAGTCCCACATCGGGCTCCTTGCTCAGCAGGGAGCCTGCTTCTCCCTCTGCCTCTGCCTCTGCCTGCCACTCTGTCTGCCTGTGCTCACTCACTCTTTCTCCCTCTCTCTCTGACAAATAAATAAATAAAATCTTTAAAAAAAAAAAAGACAAAAATGGAGCTGACCAAAACATAGAAAATTGGAATCGTTTGCCTCAGGTTGCCATGTTGGAGTAAACTGTGGTTTATATAAATGTGGCAGATACTCCTCCACAAAACTCAAAGTCAGTTTTCTTTGTTTTTTGAAATCAAACACAGTTAGGTTCTGGGCCTCATCCACCAGGGTTATCAAAAATCCCAATACTGGTCACTTTTCAGGAGCCCCCCTCACTCCCTTGAGGTCATACTGAAGCCTTGAGGTCTACACTGTCCATGAATTCAGGACAAATCAGAGGTCCATAGTCCTGGGGCAGCTGCTCCTCATGTTCCTTGTTCCTTCCTGTGCATTCCTTTGTGGGTGGTCATGCCTCTTCCTCAGGTTCATGGGGAACAGGAGGATCACTTCCATCAATCAGGAAACCTTCTTTAGACCTTTAGGTTAAAGTAATAAATTTCCATTGTATTTGAGCCATCACACATTCTTAAATTTGTTTCATTGACACTGTTACCCACCCTTAGCCTGCCCCAACTAGGGTATTTCTTATACTCACCTATGGCTCAAGGTCTGTCCTATATGACACATTTTTCCAGGAAAGGAAGTGGGGAACTTGATAACTCATCTATATTCCATAAAGCTAATCACTAGGAAAAAGTTGTGAAATATAATTCCATAGGTATTGCGAGAGCCATAAAACACGGCTGGTGATTATAACAAAGAACATTGGTTCAGGATTAAGTGTTCAGAGTAGGGAAAGAGCTTCGGAGGCCAGTAGATCTGCAGAACTTTCCAGAATTAGCAAGTAGAGGAGACAGTTAGCCCTTTGCTAATCTCCTCCGAAATCCAGAAACAAAGATATATTTACAGTGCATTTGGACACCTGAGGAAGCAACGACTTAAGAACTTTCTTAATAAAAAGAAACTAATAAAAAAAGCCTGGAACATAAACCCCCTATGTATGGAGGGTGTTTATGTAGATTTATACCCAAATTAATTGTAGTAAAACATGTATATAGTTCTCATTACCCAAGTTTGGCACCTATCACTTGTAATATTTTTAGCATTCTCATGAGGTCCCAACTTCTTCAACCCATCCAGGTATTGCATATGGATGTCTGGACTGAAAGAATGCTATCTGGCCATTTTCGTAAAGACCCTAGTCCCCCAAGAGGGCAGAAATGAAGCATATTCTTCTGATAAAATATAATATTAACTACATGTGTTTCTATCTGGGCATCCTGAACTTTACCATGCCGTTTAATAATTCATTCAAATGTAAAATTTTAATATTTCAGAATTTGGACAAATTTTTAAAAATACAGACTCAAGGTAAGCCACACTGAGAATTCGGCCCCAAATATCCATTATTATTGATATTCTAGGTACACTTGAAATTCATAATCATTTCCCTGTAGCAGCAATCAAGTTATTTTTATTTGAAAAGAACTATGAATGGCAGGACTGGGTGTAAGGAGGAAACACTTCCATTTGCCTCATTATATTTCTCACCACTGGGTATCACTGGGGCCTGATTTGTGGCAAGGCAGATTGTAAGAACACGGCAATTATTCACTGAATAAGTGATGGAAAGAAAGATGGAGCAAGAAAGATTCAGACCGGAAAGGAGTGTTGGTCTTAATGGTCGCAGCCCTAACAAAGTCTGTTGTACAAACAACAGAACAAGGGAAAGTCAGATGTCTTCAGGGGCTAAATTCTGGGCTGTAAGGACGTGTCATTCCACAGACCTCCTATAACCTCTGTCCAGCGAGAGGCTGTTCTGCCTGGCTGAAACCCTCACTGCATTTTTCTTTATATTGTTGTTTTTTAATTAAGCAGCTAGGCTAGTGCCTGGGTTAATAATATTAATGACATTCTGAGTCTTGATTTTTCTCCATTTTTAATCAGAAATAGAGACATGTCTTTTTAATCGTTTTAATGATTTCTAATTTTAGGAATGTTTATGAAATCAAATAGTCTGCATTTTAATGACACTACGGGTATCAATATTGGGAGGTTTTCCTATTTTAGAAATACCCTCGCTTCCAATAGAACACAAAATGTAGGTAAGATTTACATAGCCTTGTAAAATTTCCATTCATTTATCCTCACAAAAATGAAATAGATTGGGTGTCTTATTCTATTAACCTTTTTTTAAGCAGACTCTGCTTCTTAGCTCTCAGTGGAATTTTAAAGTATTGTTAACTCACAAATCAACAGTGTGATTATAAAGCTTCTTGAAGCCAATCACCAGAATGCATTAAGTAACTAGCAAGATTACATGGTGTTTCTAGCCTAATGTGGCACAATTCAGATAGCAGTAATTGGTGCCCAGTGAAGAAAAGTATCTGTCAAATCCATAAGCTTACTCGTGTACATTGATAACTGAGCCTGGCTGTTAAAAGTCATTGATTATCTTGAGAACAGCTATTAAAGGAGAGAGACCAATAAGCTGACTGGGACGTTTTACTCTAATAAAAAGTAGCTCTACTAAAGTAAATAATTGTTGTTTCTAAGCAATAAGTCAATGTCTGGAAGAGCACATCAGTCATCTCCCAGAGCGGACCTCCTCAGCCATGTTGGCCTGCCCAACCTGTACATGTTTCCTTCCAAGTCCATTCTGCTGGGTTTGCTGGCAGAAGACAGCATGGGGGAGGATATGTTTTTGACGTCCTAGCCCAGTTTTGTGCTCGATTTGGCGTATTGGCATTCTTAGTATCATTGTCCAGTCCTTTCCGTATTCCCTGTAGTTGTGGGAGCCTCGGCTTGGCCTCCCCGCCCTCCACGATCCCTCCTGTCCACAGTCCAAGGACTCAAAGAGAAGGTGGTACCAGCTACCTCTTCCGAGTTCTTTGGTTATATAAGCACAGACCAAAGAAATAACTACCAAATCGGTTTATAGACTTGAAGGGCCTACGATGACCAGGGCTGCATCTGTAACCTGGCTGCCCTCTGCCCCCAGTGCAAAAAGGGTGTCATGATGGTGCCTTGGATTTCTGGGTATCAGCGTCCATTTGCATCCTGGGTTCAGTGGCTTTGGGGATGCTGATGTATTCCCTTTTCCCTACTTTGCATTCACTCAAAAAAAATGGCCATCAGTCCCTTTGCAGATCAAGTCGGGGAATTGTTGCCATCGCACTGGCCAGTTGCTGCAGCACCCTCATCCCGGGGACCATCTCTTCTTCAATCAGGGGGCTCTCCCTGGAAAACCCAGCTCAGGTTTGGAAACTGGGTAATTGATCATGGCTTTTCATGATCAGAGCCATTTCCCTCAACTTCTTGATCATCACATTGGCCCAGCTCAAAAAGCCTTCTCATCCCAGTTGTTATGGGTTGGGTTCCCTAAGAAACAGGGGCTAAAGTGAAACTTGCATGTTTGTTTTGGAGTGCCCTGGGGCCAACTCTTGTGAAGGGGGAGGAATCGGGAGTGGGATGAGGCAGAAGGTGTGGGTGGGAGGGGTACATTACTTACCCAGAACTCTAGAACACTGAGCCAGAACTCCAGAGTTCTTTGGATGAACTAAGAGCAAGACTCTTACAATTCCTTAAAGTTACTGCCTGTGGGCAACTCCTGGAAAGAATTATGACTTTGAAGCAGGTCTCTGAAGCTGAGGCCATCCCTAAAGGGGCAGAAAGCCATAGGCCATTTGTTCGCAACAAGCAGTAACAAGTCCTTCATGAGAGGGATCTGGACAGTGTACCCCATGGGTACCATAGTATCCATGTCATTTGTCATCGGAGCCCATTTTATGAATGAAAGAGGACACTACTAATTACAGTGCGGTAACAACAGGTGTAAACCAGGATTATCCCAGGCAGATGTGGGCATATAATCACTCTTGCTATCACACTCTGGTACTTTCCCCCTCACCCCGCCCCCCCCCACTCTGACAAATAACCTCAACACACAGTGATGTGCCCATGCAAAAGCCTGAGCACCTCTGTTGCACTTGGAGCCTCTACTTACCAGCTTTGGGAAGGGACCTATTCTTGGAAGGATAGTAACAAGGATATAGTATGAAGCAACTCCATGAGTTTGCTGTTAAACACTTAATTTTTTTAAAGATTTTATTTATTTATTTGAGAGAGAGAGAATGAGTGAGAGAGAGAGAGAGCATACAAGTGAGGGAGAGAGAGAGAAGCAGGCTCCCTGCTGAGCAAGGAGCCCAATGCAGGGCTCGATCCCAGAACCCTGAGATCATGACCTGAGCCAAAGGCAGACGCTTAACTGACTGAGCCATGAAGGTGCCCTTGTAAGAAACACTTTAATAACCCTTTTCTCAAGGCGAAACTATGTGGTTTTGTGTAAAACCCTTAGAGGTTAGTGAATGACATTAAATAAAATATTACTGGCCTTATTTTTCTGAATCCTGACCTGATAATGTAGAAATATTTGTACCTGGAAATGAATGTTCTTTGGTTCGTACAGATGCCCCTCAAAGAACACAGGGATTAGAGGTGCTGACCCTGGTGCAGTTCAAAATCCGTGTGTAACTTTAAATTTAAAAAAGTTTTAGGGGGCACCTGGGTGGCTCAGTGGGTTGGGGCCTCTGCCTTCGGCTCAGGTCATGATGCCAGGGTCCTGGGATCGAGCCCCACGTCGGGCTCTCTGCTCAGCAGGGAGCCTGCTTCCTCCTCTCTCTCTGCCTGCCTCTCTGCCTACTTCTGCTGTCTGTTAAATAAATAGATAAAATCTAAAAAAAAAAGTTTTAATTCCAGCATAGTTAACATACATGCAGTGTTTTGTTATTTTCAGGTGTACAATATAGTGATTCAGCACTTCTGTAATTACTCAGTAACTGTCAAGATGAGTGTACTCTTCATCTCCTCTACCTATTTCACCCATCCCCCCAACCGCTCCTCTGGGAACCTTCTGTTTGTTCTCTATTAGTTAAGAGTCCATTTGTTGGTTTAGCTCTTTGTTTTTCATTATTTTGTTTTGTTGCTTAGATTCCACATATGAGTGAAATCAGACGGTATTTGTCTTACTCTGACTTATTTCATTTACCAGTATACCCACTAGATCCAAGTCGTTGCAAATGGCAATATTTCATTCTTTTTATGGCTAAATAATATTCCCCTCTGTATGCATGTACAACTTTTCTTTATCCACGTATAACTTTTGACTCCTCCAAAACCTAACTACTCATAGCCTGCTGTTGACCACAGCCTGGTGAAATAGCATAAACAGTTTATTAACCCAAATTCTGAGTATTATGTGTATTATATACTGTGTTCTTACAACAAAGTAAGCCAGAGAAAATAAAATGTTATTAAGAAAATCATCAGGAAGAGAAAATACATTTACAATGCTGTACTGTATTTACCTCAAAAAAAAAAATGCCATATAAGTGGACCGGCTCACTTCAAACCCATGTTCAAGGACCAACTGAACCATCAGTTAATTAAGAGGTGAAGGCTAAAGGAATGAATTTTTCTATCTCTTATCCTGACTGACTCTTTACAAAGTGTTTCTACCTGTTTACATTTATTTGAATGTAGCCTTACCATAGCGTGGTAAGGCTGAAAGATCCTTCATCCCAGCTCCTCCTCACTCTGGCAGGAAGGGAATGGGTAAGATGTGGTGTATTCATACACTGAAAAAATACACAGTACTTAAAATAAATGACATCCACATGTGTCACCATGGATATGTATGAAAACAAGTAGATTAGAAAAGACAAGGGGCAAAGGATGGTATGATTTATCTTTCCTCTGAGCAGCCCCTAATACACCATTTTAGGAATAGTATTTAATACTGATTTTTGTATATCCCTATTGATTTTGTATACATCTAGGGTGTCTTTGTATGTGTTGGAAGGCTAGACCCCAATTTCAAAGGAGTGGAAACTTCAAGGGGGAGAAGGAAGTGGAGAGAGAAGGTATGAGGAGAATGTAGGTTTTACCATTGTGTCAGTGGTCTAGTGCCATGCGGTAAACCACTACAGAGCTAAGCGGCTTACAGAGAACGGCACTTACTATTGCTCGTGATTACATGGATAACGATTCGCGCTCGGACCCGCGAGGCTCCTCTGTTCCTAGCTGGGTTCACCCATGCATTTGCAGTCAGCTAGCAGATGGGGAGGCGTGGGTCGCGGCTGTCGCTGGGGGATGGGAGTGACAGGGTCACGTGCCTCTCATCACCCAGCAGGACAGTCCAGTCCCGTTCACAAAGCAGCTGGCAGGGTTTCTCGGATGCCGAGGCTCAGACCTGGTTCACACACTGCCCACGCCTAGTCAAAGAGTCACATTCCACTGGCTCAGCCAAGTCACCAGGTTAGCCCTGTCTCGAGGAATGAGAAAAAGACTCTACCCTTGCTGGGAGGAAATTCAGTCACATTGGAAGAGTCCAGCAGAGAAGTGGAAAATGACATCTCTGTGTATTTTGTCATTGACCATAGCCACATCGATGGCTTTATTTTTTTAATCTGGAGAGAAGAAATTGTCAAAACTTTATGATTCTGAAGAAGTAGCTATATGGGTATCTGTTATTTCCATACCTTCCTGCATGTTTGAAATTGTTCATAACTGATTGTTTCAATAACAGTCCACATGTGACTGCATGATCATCTTTCCACCCCAGAAATATTTCCTGGAATCCCATCACATCATAGTCACACATCTAAGGGTCTCCTCACCTGGTCCTTTTAAGGTTGTATAGATAAAATTCACAGCAGGTTGGGGACCTGGCTGAATTTCCATTTAAATAGTCACATTTAAGTCATCTGATTTGCTCCTGTTGTTCTAATTACTTACCTGGAGAAATCGTTCCCTTATTTTCTAACCTGTCCTTCCACAGGCTAAGGTTGTGCCTGCTTAGACCCTGGCTACAGAAAACATCCGTAGACTGCGTGATAATGATAGCAGAAATGATGGCAGGGCTCTCTGGGAAGGTCTGTGCCTATGTCTGCAGACATGCCTATTGCCACAAACGGAAGGAAACAAAATGTGTCATAGATAGGGAAGACATTGCTGTCACTTCTCCATTATCTACAGAAGGGTTTATCTGCAACCAAATGTTAATCCCAGGCTAGAACCCTCAAATGTAATCCCCCGGTTTTCCTTTCCTGCTGTTAGGTTGTGTATCAGGGGAACACCACGAACTCTAACAGCAGCCCAAGGGAGGCACAATTAAGGATGCAAACACAATGCTGACCATACTTTTCAAATGCCAGCACATATTAAGTGGGATAATCTGCAATTTTGGATTTTCCCTTTGTTTCTCTGGGTAATTGAGAGTTCTGTTTCCACTATTAACCCCCCCCCATCTATATATAGCTAAGCCCTTTTAATTTTTTCTTCAACCTCAAATGAGACCCACTGGACCCAAAGGACATCAAGAATTAGGCTTTTTCCCCACCACCTTTCCAAACCTCTGGGTCTCCCCATTCAGCCACTTGTGACAATCTGTCCCAGAAAATTGGAAAACCGTTCACTTTAATTGGTTCTAAAATGGAGGATTCAGTGCCTGTGCCGAGTTTGAGGATGAAACTAACATTTTTACAAAGCCCAGCCCAGCAGCAGCTGCCCTTTGGGATTTGGGACGTAGAGCAGCAAGTCATTCTGGAATATAGAGCTTTATTACAAAGAAGTGCTAACTCTTCTGGTTCTGCTTATAAATGGAATAAAGGGGGAATCTGGCTCACCCATGAACGCTTTAACCTTGTGCATGCTCAATATCCTTATGAAATGCAATATCTTACGATCCTTTAAATAACAAATGACCTTATTCCCTTTTATGGGGTCATTAAGGCCTCTAACGGTCCAGGTATAAATCCCAGCTACTACTGCACATCTTAATTTACTATTCATATGTGAATCTCTCTTTGGTTTTCAATTACTATACAAGAGCAACTGGCTCATCAAATTATCCCCATCGGAATGTGTCTGTTAAAGACATTGCAGTTTACATCTTAGGGCCCTAATTAAAGCCACAATACTTGATAAACCTTGAACAACTAGTAATTGGAAACTAACAATTAGTACCAGCCACCTTAGTTGAGATCAGCCCTGCTGCTGGCTACATGACTAAGCAAAAGTAAATGAGCATACCAGAGATGGCCCACACGCCAAATATGTGCTAACGTCCACTCCTGCGTTTCAGTCAAAGTAATGAAAGCACTTGGCATTAAAATATTATCTCAAAGTCTTTATATAGATACCTCTGTCATGGAACAGATCAGTCTGATATCCCTGTGGCTTTTTAGCCTTTATCATGTTCATTACTGTTCTCATCATCCCATCTCTGGGTATTTTTCTCAAAAGCCTACAGCTTTGCTTACTTTCTTAACAAAGCATGGGTCAGATTGTCCTACCACATTCTGCATATCATCTCTCCCTCTTCATGCCCCTTATTGTCTACATCTTCAGAATTTCTGAGGCTCACGGTATGGCAGGAAGCACATGGACTGATTTGATGAGTCCAAGAGAAGCTTGAAGGACTGCAAGCACTGTGCCCTGTGTCCCAATTAGCCTCCATACTATTCTGAGACCACATGCTTTAGAGAGCAATGGGGAAGAGTATATGCCAGTTCCCTGTCCTGGAAACTTGCCGATGGGTCTTTTCCAACTGGAAATGTGTGAATAGTGGCACTTGGCATTGGGCAGCAGGGTAAGAAGTCTCCTTACGGTGACCTTCTGTTTTGTTGGTCAGCACTGCATCCCTATTCTCTTATTCCCATTCCATTGAATAGCTAATGAAATGGGATATTGCTCGAAGGCGCTTCAGCAGGCTTGATGAAGCATCCCAAATGCCTTCTGCCCAATCTGCTTACCTCGTGATTTTCCAGGAGTTCTTGGCAATGGGGAAGTGTGATGTTTCAGCAGTCTTCCCTGAAAACATTGCTTCAGTTACCATGGAAGATACCATTTGGAATGGTTTTTATCATCTTTTATCATTCTCTTCTTCACTCCCTGCCAGAGAGCCCACATGGTTATTCCAAAGTATTCCAAGAAATGGATCACGCAAATGATGAACTTGGCACTTTGCTAGCACTTTGTGTTCTTTTATAAAGCGAACAAGTATGTCTCAAGAAATTGTGTAGTTTTATCACAAAATAAATATGTGTTCTAAACCCTCTCACTACAAGGCTGACCAACTAAGTTTTTGCAGGAAAAGTCGGGTCCAGATTAATTCCATGGCAGGCTAAGCTATCCTCAGGTAGCACTTCGATCTGTACCAAATAAAATTTCTCCTCTAACCTACCATGGGGGACCAAGCCTAGAAGAGAGTTGAGTCATATATTGTCCAACATCGAGTTACTACAAACCAAAGATAAGATGCTCTCTTTGTATAGAATAGGTCCCTGTTCCCTGAACTATCTTTAAGACCAAACAACTTCAAAAATCATGATTCATGTACACAAACTGGAACGCTACATAACTGGTCTCATACAAAGTTTGTTCATACTGTGAATCTAAATGGTGCTCCTTTCAACTATTAAAAATTAGCTCCAAACTCAGAATAAAAATTATTCTGTAATTTCCTGTCAAACAGAAATTTGAAGTTATAGATACTGATCAATGTATGGTAGTTCAAGAAAGGCAATGACTTTTCTATGGGTACTTTAACTGGCTACAAACCACCATAATCAAAACCATCAAGTGGATATATAGATCCCTTTCTCCTCTCTGTTCTGCAGTTCTTGGCTGTCATCCTATACTCTCGGTTTTCTAGAACGTATCCTGTGGTATTAGTAAAGGGAAGGCTCAGCTGGTTGAAAACCAATTCACTTTAAGAAGATTCATGATAACTATAAAGGTTACTTCACAGTCTATAACTATAAAGGTTACTTGAAGACCCAGAAGCCATAAAAATAGATAAGAATGAAACTCTGATCACACACGTAGTAAACAAGTAAAGAAGGACAGCTTACAGAGAGACTTGACAAACAGAAGAAACAACAGACAGGGGAAGAGACCACAGGAAGCAGAAGGATAAATAGAAACCCATTCTTTGTCAATAAAAAAAGAATTCTGTATCATATGAAATAGAGTTTGTAGAGGGATGTCTGCCAGTCAGCTCATGGAATCTTTGGTTCTTGGGTTTGTAGAACTTAGAGTTCATTTAGCCCAAGATTTTTTTCTAATGTATTAACCCTTCTTGGATGGTTGCTTAGCCTCTGCTTGCATAGCTATAGGATAAGGAGTTAACTGCCCTCCTCGTGGCACACCCTATTGTTGAACAACTCTGATTGCTTGTGCCAAATTGATGCCTGCTTCTCAGCACCATTCTCCTGTTGGTCTTGGATCTTCTCTCTAGAGATATTCAGAAAAATTTCTCTTTCTTCTCACTTTGAGGGAGTTTATTCATCATCTCCACCTGCTCGCTGACCTCCTGCTATTCTCATTACAATTTTTTTTTCTGATTTTAGAAGATTAAGAGAAAAATACCATCAGTAAACTACAACCAGATAAACCAGTTTGTTAATGTTCTGGTATGTATCTCCCAGTTTTTGTATCTTTTTGTATATACTCCTCATAGAAAAATTAAGATTTTTGTATATGTATTGTTTAAAATAACTATTTCCATATAACAATTGATCAAAAACATATTTTTCTAAAAAACTAGAAGGTTTTTTTTCTACAGCATTATTTTTAATGGTGATCTCATATCCTTTAGTATTATTAGATCATATTTTATTTCCTCCATTCCTATGACTCAGCAGTTAGGTATCTTTTGATATAAAACACTGTAATTCATGTTTGCTACTACATATGTATATGTATGCCACATTCAGCATATTGGAATATTCATCATAAAATGCTCTTACTGGGATAAAAGAAAAAAAAAAGCAGTGTCGCTTTATAAGCTAATAGAATTTAAATTAAAAATAGAAAATACCTGTGACCTCGTTTCATCTTTTCCTTGAACTAAGTCAAATTGTTTGCTTGCTTCTTCAGGCGACTGGTTTATTTTTCAGCAAGCGTTGCAGGGTGTTCAAAAAATGAGTGCTTTCTTTTACACCTGATTTCTCCCACTGAAAATCCTTTGACCCCGTGAAAACAGGTTTTAATAGGGTTAATTTAGTTATTCAGCTTGTCACAGTGACTTAACTCCCAATTATCTTGTGGTGGTATGTATTTGTCTCAACCTACACATTATTTTAATGTAGCTGTGTTTAATAGCATGTGGAGAGAGTAACTGTGTTTGATTTTGTTTAACAGAGTAGCATATGATCTGTTGAACGGCCATCGTCGTGAAACAGAGAAGAGTGGGTTGTTCTTAGAGCATGAGAACAGGGAGGCTGAAACAGGAGGCCAGGCCTCAATAATATTGGCAGGTTTCTTCTGGGAGCCTTGCTGTGGCCTTTCCCAGCAAGAGCCATTGCTCTTGCTGAGGCCAAGTCACAGGGAGTACCTAGGTACGGCTTTTTCACACCACCCCGTGGGTGTGTGTCCTTCCAACGAATCAGCCAAGCTTGGCTGGTAGCCTCAGACATGGTAGATGTCCCAAACTATGTGCATGACCCAGAGGAAAGAAGAGGCAGGCAACCTGGAGCAGTGGT
>RCUC01122178.1:0-29677 GCA_003697995.1 Taxidea taxus jeffersonii | reverse complement strand
TTTTTTTTTTTTTTTTGTCAGCTTTGGAAGAAGAACATGACAAAAGAACACCTCATCTTTGGGAAAACAGCAAAAGGCAAAAACAGATCATCACGAACAGAAACAAAATTACACAGTAGAGCTGAGCTACTAAGATATAATTGATTCTGCCAGGATAAAAATGGAACAGAACCAAGAGATTATAATGAGAATCATTTTGGTACTAAAGAAGACCCCTTTAACAATGGGTGTGCATTCAAATCCTAGTTTGATCATTATAGTCTCATTTTCCTTGTTCGTGTTCCCATGATAAAGGCCTTAAGAGAAGCACAGCATTTTAAATTGCTCAGTCTCACTTGCTTAATTTTTTTTCCTCCTTCTTAGGTAAAATTATATTCTTATGTTATTAGAAGAATGTTTTGGAGAACAAGTACTGTGACTATACAGTGGCCAACAGTGAAGGCAACACTGGAGGATTAGGGTATTGACAAGGGAAGAGAAATTACCTGTGGGCATTTGCTCCAAGGTCCCCACTCAGACATGACACATTCACTGGGACACAGAAGAGAGCAGGACTGGGTTTCTGGGGGAATTTCATCCTGGCTGCATAGGCTATTATCCATGGCTCTCCCTTCACTATCAGCAGCATTCACACATCTGCAAGGCAAGATCAAGGTTAAAACAGTGGAGACTTAAAACAGAGGAGAGTAAATATAAAATAGATATGATACGCCATAGTTACTTAACAAAGAAAATTAAATGTAAAATAAGACTGGCAGAGAAATCAAGGGGAAAAAAATTCCTTCTTCAGCCAGTTGACCTTTATTGAGTGATAACCTTTCAGTTAGCAGAGCAAGGGAGAACAATGGGAAGACTAGAGTCCACTGCCATTTTTAAAGAACTCTCCGTGTCAAGAGACCTATGCTATTTTTACTCAGGTCCAGCACAGAGTGAATTTTCTTTTTACTGTAACAAATCTTGAAGGCTCTTCCACTCTGAATGAGTTCATCACTTTGTAACAGTGAGAACCTTCCTAGTTCCTGTGACTCTCTTAGACCTTTCCTACACTTGTATCTCACATCATCCAAACTTCCCTAATCTCTGTCCAACACATTTAAGGTCATGGCCAAGGAATGTGAAACATAATTGAACATGTCTTTCTTTCAGGTATTTTCTGCATTTCAGTAAGGAATTTTGTATCACAAACCAAAGGGCAATATGTAAACATTTTCATGTGGCATTTGAACACAAGGTATAGAGACACTTGGCCTAATCTGTATTGGCCTTTGAGATAAGTGCTGGCTAAGGCGAGATAAATAATCATGCTATTGATTCAATCAAATCAAAACCAAAGTGTTAGGCCACTATATATCCATCAAAATGGCTTCAATAAAAAAATATGGAAAATATCAAGGGTTGGCAAGTACATGCAACAACCGTAACTCTTCTTACTCCACTGGTTAGAGCATAAACTCTTTGGAAAACTAGTTGGTGGTATCTACTAAATGGCAACATATACATATCACATGACCCAACAATTCTATGCCTGTTTACATATACAAAAGAAATGTGCACCAAAAAAAGAAAAAAACTGACAGAAAATATTCATATTAGCACTATTTGTAATCATCCAAACTAGAAATAGTCAAATATTCAACAGTGTCAACAGATAAATATATTGTGGTAAATGGTGGGAATGTATGAACTATTGTGACATGATGAAACATGAGTGACACTCAAAAATTCAGTGCTGTACAAAAGAAGCTAGACACAAAAGAATACACTGTATGATTTCATTCATAGAAAGAAATAGGCAATATTCACCCTGCTGTCAGAAGTCAGAACAGTGGTTACCTTTGGGGGAATGGTTAGTTACTACTAGAGGCTTAAGGTAGTCCTGGTAATATATTGTTTCTTGGCCTCTGAGTTGGTTACACAGCTGTGTCCCTGTTGTGAAGATTAAGTTAACCATACTCTACGAGTGGGTATTTCTCTTTATTTATATTAAATCTCAATTAGAATTTTATGTTTGAATTATTTTTTTAAAAATGTTTAAGAAAGACTAGCTACATGCAAGCCTCTTTTTCTAGGTGTAGGATACAAGCTTAGTATTTGTTAATAATGATTCATTTAGTAAATATTTTTGAGGACTGACTGTGTACCAGGTCCTTGCCTACTTGCTGGGTTACACACCAAAAAAAAAAAAAGAGAGAGAGAGAGAGAGAGAAGATCCCTATTGTTATGACACTTTTCTTCTAGTGATAAATAATCGAAGTGAAGGTGAAAATGACAATGAGATAAATGGTGCCATTTGCCGATCTGATCATTTGAAACACGATGCCATAGCCAAGGAGTAAGCATTTTAAGACACATATGATGGAGAGCTACTGGTGTCCCCCAAATCGTGCTAAGCTAGAATGAAATATCCTATGCATTATGAGTTTCTTTTATACATATAATTTTTTTTAATTCAGGAAAATTGCAGAGTAATCTATTACCTTGTACAAAACAAAGTAACCTTTATGAGCTTGACTTGGCAAAGTAATGAAAACCTGTACATTGTATAAACGAGGTTAACATAGAATGGTAGAAGGTGTTAAGCAATGTCTTCTAATGTAAGAAGGCATGGTACAGAATCATCTATGGACTTTAATTTCTTTTGTGGTATAGTCAATAGTGGAAGGAGGGACCACAAAATAGCTTATGTGTCTTGTTCCGGACAAACTTAAAAGCTGGAAATTGCTTTCCTTCTTGCCTGCACACTCTCTGCTGGTGTTCCTTTATTATTTCATTGAGAAAGAAGACAGACTGCTTGTCAGTGGTGTCCAGCTGAATGTACACACCAGTCTTTGTTCACTCTTCATATGCCACAAAAACAATTGTAAAGTCATTTGTTACAAAAAACTAGAAAAAATGCACAAAGAAAACTCAAAAACTCAAGGTAGGGGCGGGGGAAAGACATTACCCTATAAGGACAAAGAACAAAGACCCTCCCTCACCCCCCCCCCCCGCAGGTAACTGAATGTTTATTATTTGGAGAGGGTCATAAAAACAGTCAGTCTTTGGACTAGAGAAAATAGCTCACTTAAGGATGAGAATATCATACTGAAAACAAGGGTTTACGTACAAGTTAACACACTGGAAGGACTACCACAAACCTAGTGGTTTAAAGAACAAAAATTATTTTACAATTCTATAGTATAGAAATCCAACACGGATCCCACTAAGGTAACATAAGTGCCTTGGTAGAGCTGGATTTCTTTCTGGGGGCTCTAGAAGAGAGACTACTTCCTCACCTTTTCCAGATTCCAGGGGCCATCTACATTCCCTGGGCATGGCCTCTTTCTCCATCTTCAAAGCCATCAGACTTGCATCTCTCTGTGCCTTGCATCTCTGGTCACATGTTCCTTTTTCTCTCCCATTTCCCCTTTCACATTTAAGAACATTTGCAAATAAAGTGTCCCTGCCCAGACAATCCAGGTATATCTTCCAGGCTCAAAATCCTAATCTAGGGACACCTGGGTGGCTCAGTTGGTTGAGCAGCTGCCTTCAGCTCAGGTCATGATCCCAGCGTCCTGGGATTGAGTCCCACATCGGGCTCCTTGTTCGGCAGGGAGCCTGCTTCTGCCTCTGCCTGCCACTCTGTCTGCCTGTGCTTGCTCTCTCTCTCTCTCAAATAAATAAATAAAATCTTAAAAAAAATTTTTTTTAAAAATCCTAATCTAATCACATCTGCAAAGTCCCTCTTACTATAAAAGGTAACAGATTCTCAGATTTCAGGGATTAGAATGTGGACATCTTTGTGGAAGGGGGCACAATTCTGTCTACCACATTAACAACCTTCTTTCATTAGGTTCCCAAAACACTGGCTGCTAGTATTATCTATTTTACACCTGATTTATGTAAAGACTTTGCTGGGGGTTCTGACAAGCCCAAGAGTAAAGACTTAAAAAGACTGAAATTGAAGGTATTCCCAAATGAAAATGCCCCTGTAGTACATATCCTGGATCATCAATTTCCATCCCTAACTCCCTTCAACTGTCACCTCATTTCTAATGAAAACTCAGTACAGAACTGTTTTGAAGCATATTTGCTATTCCCAAGCCTCCCCCCCTACTTCCTTCATGACTATTTCTTGAATTTCACTTAATCACACGTTTAGTACCATGCCAGAGAAACCTCTTATCTGGGTCATTAACAGACTCTCCCCATTGCCAAACTCAATGGTCAACTGTCATCTTAGTAAATTTCTGAGAACCTTTTGAAACAACTGATGTCTATCTTCTTGAAAAACCCTCTTGCCTTCCCATTTTCTTGCTTTTCTTCATTCACCAACAGCTCTTGCTCAGTCTCATTTGTAGAGCCTTCTCTTTGCTATCATCCATGAATATTGGAGTTCCCCAGAGCTCAATTTCTTATGTCTTTTCTTATCAATATATATACCAAATGTATAGGCTATTGATGACCAAATTTATACCACTGTCTCTCTCTGAACTCCAGTCTGTTTTGTCACAGTTGGAAGGCAAATTTAATGTGTTCAAAAGCTAGCTTTTGATTTTCCTCTCTCAAACTTGCTTCTAATATTCCTCATCTCAACAAATGGCACCATCATCCCTATGATTGTTAGGCACTAAAACCTAGCGGTCATCTTTGATGCTTTTCTTTCTTCCACATTCTACAATCACTTTATAAATAAATCCTACAGTCTGTGCCTTGCAAATATAGTCCGGATGTGACCTTCTCACCACCTTCATTATTACCAAGCCCAGTCCAACCATCAGCGTCTCCCACCTGGAATTTTGGAATGTCTTTGAAACTTTCATCCCTGCTTCCATTTATATATCCCCAAATACCTTCTCTACATCCAACAAGGTCCTTTCAAATGTAAATTAAGACTATGTCATTTCCTCTGTGTCAAACATTTCATGGCTTCAAGTTGCAGTTAGAAAAAAATACTTTTACCTTGTTTTAGAAGATTGTGTGATTTGAGTCCCGGCATCAGCTATACAGAACACTTTGTTATTCATCTTGTTATAAAAAGCCAAGAAGATTTCTGCTTTGGATACTCTTTCTTCCTGGGATTTCTTTCAACAGTTCTTTATATTCATTCAGGTCTCTCATGTTATTCTCTGCTTGGATATTTTCCTGGCCAACCTCTCCAAACAGTCTCCTCCATCAATCCAACCCAATTTTATTTTTTTCTTGGCATTTCATAGCAAAGGCATTCCATTACATTCATGTGTTTATCTTTTTCTCTGCCACTATAAGTTATTTGAGGATAGAAACTTCTTTGTTCACATATTTTATCCCTAGTGCCTAGACTGCCTGATACATAGAATATGTTTTGAATTTATAAATTATTGCAATCCAAGATGAATCATAAGAATGTCCTCCAGTTTTGAAGTTTCAAGAAAGAGAAGAATAAGCTATTTTTTTTCATTATAACAGTGTCTTATTAAGACCAATAATGGTTTGGAATGCAAGATACCTAGAAAAGCTACTTAACATATTTAAATGTGATCATACACACAAAGCATACAACAAAATCTGCCACAACAAAATATCACAGACTAGGTGCCTTAAACAATAGAAAATTATTTTCTCACAGTTCTTGAGGCTCCACGTCTTGAGATCAAGGTGCTGGAAGGGTTGGTTTCTGCTGAGACCTCTCTCCTTGGCATGTTGATGGCTAATGAATGGTGTCTTTATTTTTTATTTTTTTTAATTTAAATTCAATTAGCCAACATATAGTACATCATTAGTTTCAGATGTAATGTTCAATAATTCATCAGTTGCATGTAACACCCAGTGCTCATCACATCACATGCCCTCCTTAATGTCCAATCACCCAATTACCCCATTCCCCCACCCACCTTCCCTCCAGCAACGCTTTATTTATTTCCTATACTGAAGAGTCTCTCATAGTTTTTCTCCTTCTCTAATGACTTCCCATTCAGCTTTCCCTCCTTTCCCCTATGGTCCTCTGTGATGTTTCTTTTATTCCACATGAGTGAAACCAATTATCTTTCTCTGATTGACTTATGTCACTCAGCATAATACATTCCACTCCATCCACGTTGATATAAATGGCAAGTATTCATCCTTTCTGATGGTTGAGTAATATTCCATTGTGTGTGTATGTGTGTGTATACACACACATACACACACACACCCCACATCGTTATCCATTCAGATGGACATCTCAGCTCTTTCCACAGTTTGGCTATTGTGGACATGGCTGCGATGAACTGTGGGGAGCAGGTGTCCCTTTGGATCACTGCATTTGTATCTTTGGGGTAACTACCTAGTAGTGCAATTGCTGGGTTGTAGGGTAGCTCTATTTTTAACTTCTTGAGGAACATCCATACAGTTTTTCAGAGTGGCTGTACCAGTTTGCATTCCCACACGCAGAGTAAGAGGGTTCCCCTTTCTCTGCATTCTTGCCAACGTTTGTTGTTTCTTGACTTGTTAATTTTAGCCATTCTGACTGGAGTGGGGTAGTATCTCATTGTGGTTCTTATTTGTATTTTCCGGATGCTGAGAGATGTAGAACATGTTTTTATGTGTCTGTTAGCCATCTGGATGTCTTCTTTAGAGAAATGTCTGTTCATGTCTTTTGCCCATTTCTTGACTGGATTATTTGGGTTTTTTTGGGTGTTGAGTTCGATAAGTTATTTGTAGATCTCAGACACCAACCCTTTATCTGACAAGTCATTTGCATATCTCTTCTCCCATTTTGTAGGTTGCTTTTTAGTTTTGTCGACTGTTTCCTTTGCTGTGAAGAAGCTCTTTGTCTTGAAGTCCCAGTGGTTCATTTTTGCTTTTGTTTCTCTTACCTTTTAGAGACATATCTAGCACGAAGTTACTGCAGCCAAGGTCAAAGAGGTTGCTACCTCTGTTCTCCTCTAGGATTTCAATAGATTCTTGTCTCACATGTAGGTCTTACATCCATTTGGAGTTTATCTTTGTGTATGGTATAAGAAAATTGTCTAGTTTCATTCTTCTACATGTGGCTGTCCAGTTTTCCTAGCACCATTTATTAAAGAGACTTCCGTTTCCATTGGATATTCTTTCCTGCTTTGTCGATAGACCATAGAGTTGAGAGTCCATTTCTGGGCTCTCTGTTCTGTTCCATGATCCATGTGCCTGTTTTTGTGCCAGTACCATACTGTCTTGATGATTACACTTCCTGTGTCTTTACATGCTCTTCCCTCTCTGTGTGTCCTAATCTCCTCTTTTTTAAGGACACTAATCGATTGGATTAGGGTCTATCCGAGTGACCTCATTAACATTAATTACCTCTTTTCAAAGAGGCTATCTCCAAATACAGCCTTATTTTGAGGTACTGAAGGCTAGGACTATAATACGTAGATTTTTGGGGAATGCAATTTACCTCACAACAGAGTGATATTCAATAGCTGTATTATTTGTATTATATCAAGCTCTGTAAGTCTGAGCTAGGTATGGCTTAAAGGCCTTCTTATTTAAGTATGTTTTTCCTCAGTCAGCCTGCCATAATTCTGTTGGTAGCAATTTATTCTCTTAAAGCTTTCCTTTCTCTCCTGAGATTTTGCTTAGTACTGCTAAGAAGGCCTGGCAAGGATGAGAGTGGGAGGTATCACAGCTTGTCTTCTTGCTAATTGATAAGCTAGGTTGATTAGTCATTTCTCAAAACCATGAGAACAAGACACAGGAGACAGATTTTGAAGAGAAAAAGGTCTGTGACAGCGTGAGCCCAGTAGACTTCAGAGGAAAGAGGAATGAACGAAGTGACAGACAGTTTGTCTGTCAGCCATTTGCTTGGGTTGATGCTAGTTTCACCAAGAGCTACTTCTTCCAACATGTCTACCAGTGATTTTGCAACACAGGGACTAAGTCTCAGAAATGATATGTATATAGCAAATTACTGAATAAAATAAATTCACTGATATTGAATAACAATCAACATATATAAGTAGGCTCTGACTAAACAAATGACTTCAATCTAACAGTTAACTGAACAGGGAGTTATCGGATTTGAGAACTGTCTGTCCATTTGAAATGGAGCTTCCTAAATCCCATAAAATGACACTCTGTGCTCATGCAATTGAATAGTTGACTAAACTCTATTTTCTTCTTGATTTTACATACTAACCATTGTTTATCATTAATATTTTAATTTTCACTTATTCAGTCTAACATTTATTACCATTATCCTTAGTTGGTAAAGAAATTCATTCTTTCTAAATCATTTTTAAAGAGGCTATTTAGACAAACTTGGCCCAAGTGATTCTTTTACTTATTACTGCTGTACTTACAAAACAAAAACTTTAAACAAGATCCCTCCATAAATAACCCAGAATTCACTAAATTCTTCCAGAGGTGCGCTCCTTTTATATTAAAAGTCATCACTACGGGGTTCATAAGTATTCTCAGACTGTAGTTTCCAAGACCAGCTGTGAGCATTTAAATTGACCTTTCGACATACTGACATTCAAAATTAAGACAATGTCCATCAACTGAACTACCCACAGAGCAAAAAAGAGACCACGATATCCTAGCCACAGTCTCCTGATTTGTTAACAGTTATGGCTATGCGTCAGTTTGAATCACTGAAGGGGTGCCAGCCCACTCCATGCAGTTAGCTTTCCAACTGAAGTCATGTGCAGGGAACGGCAGGGATTGTGACTGCACTGCAGAGGACATCCCACTGTACACAGGGCAGTTAAGACACATATACATCTATAGATCCTAATGATTAGCAAAAGCCAAAGTATGCAGTATGAAATCAGGGTGCACTTGGATAAACAACACTCTTTTTTTTATAAAAATGTGTAAGTTCCACTGTCCCATTTCCCAAATGTCTCCATTTCCACACACCTGATTTTCCTAGATCGTGTTCCTCCTCCACAGCGTAGAGACCTCAGCTCATTGTGGATTTTGCATGGAGACCAGTGTTCTACCACCCACGAATACTGATTGCATTCACTGTAGCATGGGACTGCCTCATGCACCTGTCAAGAAGAGGAAATGAAAAGAAAAAATTATGTGGAACTATCCAAGTTATATAAAAAGATCCTATCTTTTAGAAATGCCTGCTGAACATAACCCAAGAACTATACTCTGGCTAAAACAGCCAAATTACACTCCCAAAAAGCAAGATGTATTTGGCTTCTCTGAAATTACTGACTTGCCTAAAGAAACATACAGGGGAAATCAACTAAGACATGATGGTATGCCTTCACGGAGGAGAACAAAAGAGAGTCGTTTCCTACCACTGAGAAGAGGAATTCTATTACCATTTCATTTCCTCAAAGACCTCACACAGCCATCTATTAGATGGTCCAGCTCTCAATTATATGGCTTACTGTATTCTCAGATATACTTTGAGATGTCAATTGAAATAAATATATGTAAGGAAAATTTACTCTTGAATATAAGAGGTCCTTAGAATGCATAAGAAAAGTGGTATTATTTGCACCGGAAATTTCTTTCTATGCCCCCAAATGATCAATGCTAACAGGCAATCATTTAGCCTCCTGGGTATTGTGGCTTCATATGAATTTAGCTATTTGTAGGATGTTTTCAGAGCACAGCCATAACACTCTCTCTCTCTCTCTCTCTCTCTCACACACACACACACACACAAGACAAACACTGCTAGACTGTTAGAAGCTGGGCATGATTGATTGCTGACTGTGAATATTTACAATTTTATGGTAAAACCAATGATTACAGTAAATGAATTATTACGTTACTTCCTATGCACTTGTTGGGGATGATTTTTTTCCCCCTGGATTTGTTACTCATTGGTTACTCAACTGAGTTTGCCTCCCTTTTAAGACTGAATTTTTAAATGCCTTACTCAATATAGAACACAGCCCTCTCTCTCAGTAAGAAAATGTTTCATTGCATGATAGGTTAATCTAGATCACAAAGATGACTCTAGTATAGTCTGCCGATGAAGAGTGATTCAACCTATTACCAAAATAGTTAATTAATGCTTTTCCTTTTAAATAAGAACTTAAGCTCAAGTTCTTTTCTCCAACTGCCTTTCTAATTCCAAAAAAATTGTAAAATGATGAGTAGGCAGTGCTATCCAAACAGAACCATTACTTGCGAGTTTTCACTAAATGGGAAGGAAAGCACTATGTAATGGGATAATCAGAATACAAGATTGGAGCACTGTCAGCATGTTAGATGGAAATCAAATAAGAAAGTGTTATTTGTGACACTACATCTTAGGAATCACAAATAATGTCAGAAACTACTTTTAACTGTATGGTTCTATATGGCTCTCTCATGTAGAACACACAAGAAAAAGGAAAAACCACAAAGTGAAAAATATGTGAGGGCAAAATGAAAGGAGATGGGAAAATAGAAGTGGAAATGGGTGCAGGAGAGTAAGGAATTAAGCAATAAAAGAAGCACATTTCATGCTATGAATGCTGCCAAGAATGGAATGAAAGGTTCGGAAGCAGAACCTACATTAGAATAAGGAGGTAATAACTTGTAAGGGAGAAAAGTCTGCCTGAATCCTAGCATGGTAGAGGTAAGAGAAAAAATCTACAAAAATGAAAAGACATGACCCCAGTGGAACAGACACCTGGAAAGTGAGCTGATGACAGCTGCGGGTTTAGCCAACTCCACTCTACCACAAAAATGAGCACTGAACTGAATTTGTGGGCTCGTTCTATAAACTTTTCAATGTGTATCAGACAATTTAAATAAAGATCTTTGGCTTTCATATGAGATACATGAAAGTCTGCCAAAGCACTTGGTACAGACAGGGGGTAGATGGAAATATTCATTAAAAAAGTATTTTCCCATGCCTCTGCCTAAATTTGAAGGCAAATGGATGGAATATCCTGAGAGGGACCTATTTTTCTGAAGTTACCCATATTAAACAGAGCTTACATTTCCACCCTACTTCCTATCTGTCCCAAAGACAGAGAGAAAAATTAAAACCTGTGTAGTTGCATGTTGCTCTGATAAACACATTTGAATGTCTGGTTGTATATTTGATTTAATATTTTTACTCTTTATGCTACGCAACTTATACCTAAGCAGAGTAGCTAACCTCAGTGAAAAGTTGCTGGAAGATAGGGAGCATATCTATGTAGGAAGATGTTGACTCACCCTTTTACCTAATGGGTAAAACAAACAATTAAACAAACCTCTTAAAAAAGATTCACATGGATTTACTTGATTTTTTCCCCCATATGTGTACGTTATTTTCATATTGCTCATACTGTTACTTCTAGATGGTAAATCCATACCCTTCCTTCAAAACCCAAGTAAACCCTAGCACTTCCACAAGGCTTTTCCCATGACCCCTAGTTGACATGTTTTTGGTACAACAGTTTCAGTTTAAAGCAGACTTATAGTCAGATTATAACATCAGGATGCACATGTACCGGGGCTGGGACAGTGCTGGTTGTTAGAACCTCATTGTGTGTTGCTGGGGGAACAGACACAATTAACTCTTAAGTCTTTCCTATTTCTCACACAACTTTAGCTCTTTTTCTCACCTTGGTCTTAATGTCTACTTTTTACTTTACATAATAAGTCTACTTTTTTACTTTAAATAAAACTGAGAAAATAAGCTCAAAGAAACACAGTTTGTACTTTTCACACCTAAGGATGCTTCTAGTCCTAACCAAAGTCAGACCCAGATAAGCAGCATTTGTTTAGGTGACCACTTAAAAAGAATCTTGAGTCTTAGGCAGGTGGAAACCAAGTCTCCCTGATGTCTGTATTTCACAAGACATGGGGGATGGAGTGGCTTCAGTAAGTACTGGTTGAATTGAAAGGGTCCCAGGTTGCTAAATGACCTTTACACAATTCTCTAGAGAACACAGGTCCCAAACAGAATGTGTAAGGGGTATTTTACAAAGCCCAAAGGACAGTAAGAGGGAAGAAAACCAAAGACCTTTTCTTTCCACCATGGGGCTGGGGTGAAGAATAGCAATCACTATGCCATTAAAAGGTGCTTCTTGGTGATTTTGTTACAGGAAAAAAAGGCTTTTCCTTACAAACTGTGAGAACAGTCTCCTTAGAGTCCTTGTCCATTAGGCATGGAATCTTATAGAGGATTGAAAACACCCGCAAGAGGCAAAAAGTGCAGCAGGCATTCAAGAATAAAAATTAACTACCCAGCTGGCCAATTTCTTCTCCTGTCAGTCCTTTATGTTCTGGCTATTTCATATTGCTATTTAGTTGGTGCTTATTATAGTTTTATAATGGAAATGTGTTAAAGCACGGACTTTATCAAGGAATCATATGGAAATGTTCTGAAGGAGAGAAATGAGCCATGGGAAAGTTAAATGAAAATCATTCGTAAATGGCACAAATTAGGAAGAAAATAACAGGGTCTAATAGGGCCATAGATGCTAAAAATGCCACTGAAAAATCTAAATCCTCTGAGAGAGGCAACATTTCCTTCTTTTAGTAATGAGTTTATTACTTCTTCAGTGGGGAATTGTGTTTTCATAATTTTGCTAGTTCCAGAGTCATATCATAAACTTATTCATTGAATCGGTCTTTTAATATTTATTAAATAAGTCTCTGCTCGTTGTAATTGATCATTTTAATTAAGTACTATTTCCTGATACTTATCTCCAACTGTAGCAGACTTCCCTGGCATAAACTTGGAAGCAAGGTCTCTCTGGAGCTCAGCAGATGTTATCACTGCATATCAGAGTCCTAGGTTTCAAGGGCTCAAATAAAGCAAACAAACAGTAACCACAATAAAAACAAAAATAAAGAAAGGAAAACTCATAACTTCTAGTTTTCTATACTAAAACCCTTTTCTCCAGTGAATCTGCAGTCAACACCCATACAGAAATCTTCAGGCTGAAGACTTCCATGCTTGGTGCTATGGTTACTTGGTAGAACCTGACAATTAGTTCAAAAGCCCATCTAGGACCAGAAATACCTGCAAATCTGAGCCAGAGTCTGTACTATTGGAAGGTAAGAGGATATGGTCTTTTGGGAGTGGTAAGATCATTAAAGCACTATGGGTTCCATTCTCCCTCAAATGTTATAAGCTTTTAACGTAAGATGTACAAATTTGCCTCAGGTCTAGGACTCCCATCTCTTAATTCAAAGACACCCCACCCCCAGCCCTTCTCTAGTCATCTGTTTCTTCTCTTTCCTCCTCTAGGGTTCACACTTCCCCTTCAGAAGGGTCCTCTTTACTAAACCCTTCCTCAACCAAATTTTGTCCCTTTTCTCATTCAGCCAGAAGCTAAATTATATACTCTTCCACTATGAATGTCTGCATGACTGGAAAGTATCACATTTCGGCAAGTAAAGTTTTGCTTCCATTTGTGCTAATCATGCATTTATACCAGTCTGTATAAATATAATACATGTGGTGCTTAATTTCAGTCCTCATGCAACTGTACCCACATGCTTCACCATGTGCCCATCACTGGCCCCTGGTTATCAATGACACCATATGATGCTGTGTAGAACTTTAGAGCTTGTACAGGACATGTCATGCCTCAGGTCTTAATCATCAGGGTCATTTGAGTTACACAAGGTTATAAGAATCCCTATTTCTAGGTAAAAATAAAGAGAATTTGAAGATGCTTAGTCATTCATGACAGATTCATGACTAGACTAGTGCTCAAACGGAGAAGAATTCAGAATCCCACCCTGCCAATGCAAATAGTGCATGAGTTTTGCCCGTTAACTTGTTTAGCTCAGAGAATATCTTTTCAATGAGCAAGATAATGCTAATATTTATCAATTCCTAAAAAGGGAAAAACAAGAACAAGAACAGAATTTTCATAGATGTCTATTAATATATACATATATTGTATACATATACATTATATTTATATATATATGTGTGTGTGTGTGTACACACACACACACACACACACACACACTATGTAAACAACTGCACAAGCAATTCATCCCAAGGCTTCAGGTATGGAAGAATTAGAATTTTGAATTCCAAAAAATCAGGAGGTATCTCAGAAAACTTACTTTCATGTTCAAACCAAGAGCAGGCCAGAGTCCTTTAGATGGCTACAATTCCTTGTGTGAATGGGGGTTAAAAAAAATCCATGACTGTTTTTAAATTGGTATCTGTGGGAAAACCATTGTGCCTATCATTTGTGCAATGTGTTGCTCAAGAGGGCGGCATTTGAAGTCAGGTTTTTTTCTGGAAATCTGGATGAAAGTGATCTATATTTGCGAGGCAACTGTAAGTTCCAGCCTCAATGTTCAAGTCTAAGGCCCTGGCTGTCTTCCTCTTCCAAGACATTTTTCTCACCCTGGCCTCTCTAGCTACACAGCAATTGAAAAGATTTCCTGAGCATGCCCTGAGCTTATCACCATGCCTGGTCTGTGAGATTCACCAGTGGTTTTAAATATGCATTATAGATTTTCTTTTCAGTTTTCACACTAAAAAATCTCAAAACAAACCTCATAATGCTTCATGAGTCTTATTTGCAAAATCTGGAGACAAGTTGTTGAACTTTAAAGCCAATGGAAAGTTTATTAGAAAAGTAATGGAGGGGGCTACATTCCTCATCTTCTAACAGGACAGTAGCTTCCAAGCTACATGTACAGACTCTGATAAGTGTAGCATTGTACTGAGGGGCCCGTAAATCTATTCCCAAACCAAACCTTGCCTGTAGTCTCAAAGAATAAAATAATCTCAGACATATTGTCACCACTGCTCGTCAAATGAATGTAGGCAATACATTGATTAATGAAGTTTTAATTTAACTTGAAAGCACTGCTGAATTTGAAATTTCTCATTACAAAGTTTCTCAATCCAGGCTGGCTAATGATGCAAGATCCTTATAACAAAAATGTAGGGAACTACTGCCTTTACATACAAAAAGAAGAAAAAATGGACTAACAATGGGCTATGTCTTGAAATCACATTACTGTTTCTATTTTGACAGAAGATATGTTGTACAGAATGGCGATTTTCTAAAGTGGACATGGAAGAATATTTCTTATTGAGAAGGTTGTAGCTCCAGATTTTTTTCCCTTTCATTTTTTTAATGGGCTAAAGCACTCAACTCCTTACCTTCAGCCTGAATACCACTGATGATCTTTTAAGCACAGTTTCATCAGAATCAAGATGAATAACCACTCACAGCTAAGCCAGCTCTGTCATTCAAGCAGTCCTATTTTCCTTCCCATAGTAGGGGTGGAGGGGAAGATTGGTATAGATACAAAGACTGGATAAAAGTTGGGACCCAAGCCTTGCATATACTTCTTCCCCTTCCCTATGTTTCATGCCTCCTTCAAGGATATTTCACATAGCCTCAACTTTACAGAAGGTATTTTACATTGGGGAGCCACTAAGTCTTCATGTAAAACACCATGGGTAAAGCTCCACTTAGATTATTTGCAATGGCAAACAAATAACAATGCCTCAGTTGTTTTGTTGTTGTTGTTTCTTAATCCATTATACTATATTTCCCTGGTAGCGTGATTTACATTTTTTCCTGTGTGTGATTTAAGTGACTATGAAACCACAGTCTTAAAGTGAACTGCATGGTAATGGACAATCAACAAAAATGATGACTGCAGAGATCCTATGCAGTGCATGATATTCTACAATAAAGAACTAACACACACATACACACACAGGCACTGATTGGACTCCCTCTGTGCCTGATATGTGGTACAGAATTAAGGGAACACACTGACATAGACCAGTTGGGGCAAGTTGAACTGTAAGGCCCACACTCCGTGCCTCAGCACTATGTAAACAACCATAAAAAAGAGAATGAGAGGGGAAACTCACTCCAGAGTTGGACTGACTTTTCCAACACCCTGGGAGACATCACCCACTGCCATGCTGTGTTATGATAAAAAAAAGTCAGATGGGATTCTGTAGATCACTCATAGCATGCCAGGGACTACTGTCATGGTGGTCCATCGGATTTTCATAGAACGGATTGCAGTTATCAGTCACACTGAAAAGGGGGAAAATACCCATGCTAATGTCATGGATACTTCCAGAAAACTTTGGAAGAAGTGAACTAACAGTCTTTCAGAAAAGAGGTAATGAATGAACCTTCAGGACATTATGTGAAATAAGCTAATTACAGAAGGACAAATACTATAAAATTCCACTTATATGAGGTATTTCAAAAAGTGTAACTCATTGAAGCAAAGAATAGAATGGTGGTTGTCGGGGCTGAGGGAGAGGGAAAAGGGAAAATGTTAAATAATGGGTATAAAATTTCAGTTATGCCAGATTAATAAATTCTAGAGATCTGCCTATAATACTGTGCTTATGGAGAACAAATTTTAAGTGTATTATACATTTAAAAATGTATTAAGAGGGTGGATCTCATATTAAGTATTTTTACCACAATAAAAATATATTAAAAATTTTAAAAAGAGGTGTGTGTCTCAAAGGGTTAGACTGCACCATAGAAACCTGGCTCAAGAAAAAAAGATGTCTGCCCTTACCATATATGAGATACTGTCTAGGAGTCTGGTGCAAAAGATTAGATTGATAGATGGATGGATAGACAGATGGAGAGACACAGATGTGAGTGAGTAATTTTGTCACTTATCTGGGTCACAGAAATCGACCACCAGAAATCAGAGGAGAAAAGAAAACTTTGTCTGAAGACAAGTCTGAAATGGAAACTCCTGCCTTTTCGCAAGTAACAAAATTTTTACAAGTTAGAGGCATAAAGCAGAGATGAACAGATCTCAGTTCTTAGAAACAGATGTCCTAAGGGTATCTAGATCAGAAAGGTATACGGTACTATTTAGGGTTTATCAAAAAAGGTAAGAGAAGGGGTTTGGCCTGAAGCTTGCAAATCATTATCTAAGTGTCAAACAGAAGTGAAAGCTTGGGGGAAATTCTTCACTTTCCTTATTGGCCTTTGATGGGATAGCCTGTACAGCTAGCTCCCACTTGTTCTCAGCAGTTGAGACGATCATGCTATCCCTACACTCTAGATACATACAACTGTTTTTTCACTTGCTAAATGCAAGAAGCTTATGCCTAGGAAATCAATAGAACTTGGATGAAAAAATGTAATTGTATAAAGAAGCGGTCTAATCTAAGTTGCACACCCCTTAGGCAGAGAAATCCTACGCTTGTGTGGCCAGACCCTCCAAAACAAATGCACAAAGAAGAGCCCTAGTTAGGATAATCTAGTAGGAACTACTTTGGATGGGAGATTTGCTAATCAGGCAAACAACCCAAAATGTAAATATAATTCTCATAAACTGTACACAAGGGCTCCAGTATATATGAGATGAAGCCTGGAGACGACAGCTAGCTGCAGTAAAGTAAGTAAGTAAATGGGAAAATGTGATTAGATAGAATTTCATTTGTAGACAGTGGGAGCCAGTAAAATCTCTGAGATTTATATCAAGAGAAAAATTCCAAGTAAATTTTGGGGAACATTATTCACCTCAAATGGGAGGGAGATGAAAGTGCAGGAGAGCTCTGAGCAAAGCAAAAGTGGCAGCAGTCCCAGTAGGAGGCTACAGTTTGGGAATAATGATCTTCTTAACTTGCTATTTCCACAAAGCTTCCAACAGAATGAGGAAGTAGAGACACCGGGATTTGGAAGTGAAAATGAAAGAGGCAACCCAAACATCAGTGCTACTTTTTCAAATCGTTTAAGATTAGTGTATTCTAGAACGTAGGAACACATGAAAACTTTTTCTTTTTCACTAAGAGAATTGTGAAGAAAAAGACAAGGCATCGGTTTCCCAAGAGCCCTAATTTCCAGAGAGTATTGCTAATGAGCAGAACAGCAGAAACTCTTGGGTATTTGCCCAGAAAACTTTTCATGACATATTTACCATCTTATTTTTGTCTTAAGTTGGCTTAGTTGGGATAAATCTAATGCTGTGTATGACCTGAAAAACAATCTGGTCTTTGGAAGGTTTGCTCAGAACTTACCAATACTCACAGTAGGCAAGCACAAAACTGGCTTCCAGCACCAGGACTAAAAGGAAAGCCTCATAATTGGTGTTGCACATGCATTGAGAGCTCTAGACCCATCAGGCTATAGTCTTTTAATCATTACCACAAATAAACCTTACCTACTCTGAAATGCATGGGGAGTTTTCACATAGCACTATTTCAAAGTCAATCAGGAAGTCAAAGAGAACAAAAGGGACCATCAAAAATTTAAATAAAAAAAAAGAAAAGGATGGCCATTTTTCTATTCAGTAAAACCAATTTAAACCAGAAGGAACAACATATGAAATGCTGACTGAAAACTCCATTCCCAATTTGGCTAATTTCTAAATGATCCTATCACAGCCGGCAGAGGAGAGGAGGAGATCACTGTATCTTTTCATCCAACAAAAAACAGATACAATTATTAATTCCCTATAGGTTGGAGCCAGAGAAATAATTATAAAATGCCCCTTAAGAGACTTTTTGCACAAAGAGGTTATGTGTTATACATACACAGAGTGATCTTTTTCTTCTGTACATAACTGTATAAAGCAGTAGTTCTCAGACTGCATTGGGCTCTCACCGTTTTCTCTGAAAAATCCAAGGCCATGCCCAGCACAAGACGGCTTTTTAAAATATGAACTCTTAGTGTGAGCCCTCCCATAACAAACCCGATGTGTTGGGGACACAGTTGAAGTGAAACACAGAGCCACACGTGACATTTTATAACCCAGGATAGCACAGCCTGACCTTTGCAGAACTGAGAGGCAATATTGATTGGATAATGGAATCCCTGCCATTCACTTACATGGTGATAAATTGGGTTCCTGGCCCCGATTTCCACCCCAGTTTCATCAGTCGGAGGTTCTTATTAGGGACTAATTGGAAGCTGCTGCTTTATGGAATAAAGAGTATCTTGTTGCAAACATTCTTCCTTTGAGACAGACAGGAAGAGATAAGGACGGAGGCAGACCTTTCTGGTTCTTCACGAAATAAAAACAGAAGATGATTGCTGCAGGAAAATGATCACTTAAGGCAGGCCTTACCTGGCCTCCGTTTTAGTAAATTTTATTTTGACCAAAGGGAAGGCAGCTGATGTTAAGCAGGAGTCAGGTGTAACAAGAAAAATTATTACTATATACAACACAAATAACGCACCTATTCCTGGGTACTTGCAAAATACAGGTTATTTGAAAAATCTGACAGTGAAGGTCTTAAAATGTGCTACAGAACGATCAGTTAACCCATTTACATAAAGCGGACATGTTTCTACAAAGCCGGTCTGGATAAAAAGTTAAAACATAAATAAACCTGTGTGTATGCAACCAATGGCAGCCTTTCTGGGATCTCTACTTAAGGATTCTAGAAATCATGTTTTGTGTAAATAATCCTCTCTGCCCCGCCAAAATCACTAACAGGGTATAAAGTTATTCTCTGTCCCTGGTTCATACTTTGTGCTTAATAGATGTATATTGGCATAAATATGAATGAGTGCAGAAATACTTCTCTGAGCTTGCTTCCTGAAGAACATATACCTAGATCATAACAAGAAGCTAAAAGTCTTGCCCTCTTCATAATAAATTTTACAGGAATTTTAATATTATGTACTAATAATTCAAATCTTACTTCTTGTAATTGTACTCTGGTCCCCAAGACTTGCAAGTAGATACCCAAGTGAATTCAGAGCCTTATATGTTTTTATTCTTATGTGATTTCAAAATTCTCCCATTTCTAAGTTTCTGATCTCTGAATATAGATCTAATAATTGGAGAGTGTTACCCCATTTCCCCATTCCAATTATGGACGCCTTGAATTAAGAAACATACAAACTTCTAAAAGGATTGACTCTGTTTTCCCTTAAAGGTAGGTAATATTCAAGGTGGTCAGCACTCACCATCCTTGGCTAAAGGCAAGCTCTGCTGGCATGAGGGAGCCAGGCTCATAGTGACTACTTGATCCCTCAGAAGATGGAGGTGATACCCTGCACATCTCTTGCATTGCACATAGCACCTTGCATGTGCAGGGTCTTTGACAGACTCATAGTAAATTCCTGTTGAAGTATAGGATTTGTGGTTCTAGATCTGAGCTAGCATCTCACTTGTGGAATGGGGTCTTGTTAAAATATTCTTCCTTAGCAGGAATCACCCAGCTTTGGATGGATAAAATGGCACCTATAAAGCAGTCTAGGAGATGGGCAGCATCAAGTACTTTACTTGTACTAGATTCTAATTATCCATTATTAGATTCTTTGGTGGGATCCTATTAAGTTAATAATGGGGTCCTCTTTGTGGGTGGCTTCATTTCACTCATGAAGTGATCCTTTACACTGTGTGAAAAATTATCTGTGGTCTAGTGATCAGAGAAGGAAGCTGTGAGAAAGGGGCTTTGTATCAGGTTCTGCCACTGATTTCCTTAAAGGACTCTCGGGGCCTAGCTTTTCTTTTTCTTTTTCATCTACTGACTTTAAGACTTACTTTCAAGAGAAGAACATAATGCATTAGCCATTAGGGAAATTCAAATAAAAACCACATTGAGATATCACCTTACACCAGTTAGAATGGCCAAAATTAACAAGACAGGAAGCAACATATGTTGGAGAGGATGTGGAGAAAGGGGAACCCTCTTACACTGTTGTTGGGAATGCAAGTTGGTGCAGCCACTTTGGAAAACAGTGTGGAGATTCCTTAAGAAATCAAAAATAGAGCTTCCCTATGACCCTGCAATTGCACTACTGGGTATTTACCCCAATGATACAGATGTAGTGAAAAGAAGGGCCATCTGTACCCCAATGCTCATAGCAGCAATGGCCACAGTTGCCAAACTGTGGAAAGAACCAAGATGCCCTTCAACAGATGAATGGATAAAGAAGATATGACCCATATATACAATGGAGTATTATGCCTCCATCAGAAAGGATGAATACCCAACTTTTGTATCAACATGGACAGGACTGGAGGAGAGTATGCTGAGTGAAATAAGTCAAGCAGAGAGAGTCAATTATCATATGGTTTCACTTATCTGTAGAACATAAGGAATAACATGGAGGACACTGGGAGAAGGAAAGGAAAAGTGAATTTGGGGAAATCGAGGGGGAGATGAAGCATGAGACTCTGGACTCTAAGAAACAAACTGAGGGTTTGGAGGGGTGAGGGGTGGGTGGTTGGGTGAGCCTTGTGGTGGGTATTAAGGAGGGCATGTATTGCAGGGAGCACAGAGTGGTGCACAAACAATGAATTTTGGAACACTGAAAAGATAAAACTAAATTAAAAAAAAGAACAATAAGGATACATGAGCTTTAGAAAGTTTGAGAGTTCACTGTAATAAGTAATATCTGTTTTGAGGAAGATGAGCATTGAGACATGGAAGTGAAGTAATTCTGAGGCTGAAAGTAAGCTATAAGATCATCTAGTGCAACTGCCCTACTTTCTTCATCAAAACACACCTGCGTTTCCATGTGGATTAACCCAATAAACTTTGAATAGTTTCTAATAACAAGCTCAAAACCTGAGAGAGATGACAGAATGAAAGAGACAAATGTCTTCAAGGTTCATGCTTTCTCATCCTCCACAGCACCTAATACATTGCGGAGAAAAAGAGATGTCCAATCAGTGACAGCTAAGCGAGCAAAACAACTTCAGTCATTCCAAAAATAGCACTATTATTTCTGATAAAGATATAAGAGGTATTTACTATTCCACAATCACATCAACTTTTGACATTTCTTTTGAGCATGAAATGATTCCTACTAAAAAAGTAAAATCTTTTTATAGCTGAGACATATCAAGTGCCCTACATTGCAAGACTTAATTAAAAACTATTAACAATTTAGTGATCACTTACAAGGTAAGTGTATGAGGCACTGATGAGGAATAGAATGAAGACAGAGTGAATATAATGGGAACTGTTCTTCAGTAAAGATGTGTGTTATCTGATAACAGTAGTTACAGATTGTTTAACAGTTGAAAGTACATGTCTTGTGCTTACTCATTCACTCATGCATTAATTAAGATATTACTGATGTTCTACTACATAAGACTGACCCAGAACCCCCTTAGATGTTAGATAAATAAAGATGGCACAAATCCTTTTCTTTTGCATGTTGGTAAACTATGGCCCATGGGCCAAATATGGCCTTCTACATTTTTTAAAAATGAGTTATAATTTACGTATCCTAAATTCTTTTAAAGTGTACAATTCAGTTTTTAAAAATACATTTGTAAAGTTGTGAAATCATCACTACTACTTCTGATTCCATAATATTTTCATCAGCCTGAAAAGATACATTGTATCCACATTAGCCATTACTACCCATTCTTTCCTTCCCCCTACCCCCTGGCAACCGACAATTAATCTACTTTTTTTTTTCTTTTGCCTATTCTGGACACTTCATATAAATGAAGTCATATAATAGGTGGCCTTTTGTGTCTGGTTACTTGCACTTAGCATAGTATCTTCAAAGTTTATCCATGTAATGTGAATAAGTATGTCATTATTATTTATGGACATCATGCAATGAACATTTGTGTACTAGTGTTTGCATTGGATATATGTTTTCAATTTTCTTGGCTGTCCACCTCAGAGTAGAATTGCTGGGTCTGATGGAAACTATGTATGCTTATCTGTTAATTGCCAAAGAATTTTCCAAAAAGGCTGCAGCATTTACATTTCCACTAGGAATGTACAGGGATTAGGATTACTCTACATTCAACATTTATTATTGTCTTTCTGATTTTGATTATAGACATCTTAGGGGCTGTGAAGTGATACCTCAATTGTGGTTTTGATTTGTATTCCCTAATGACTAGTGATGTTTAGCATCTGAGCATCTTTTCATGTGCTTATTGGCCATTCGTATATCTTATTTGGAGAAATTTCTACTATGGGTCTGTACTCATTGATTAATTAGTCTTCTTATGGTTGCGTCGTAAGATTTCCTTATTATTTCTTGGGTACTAAATCGTCGTCTGATAGATGATTCGCAAATACGTTGTCTCATTCTGTAGTTTGTCTCTGCACTTTTTTGATCCTGTACCTTCAATTACAAAAGCTGTTGGCCTGGATGAAATCCCATTTACCAGTTTTTCCCTGTCATAGCTTGAGCTTCAGGTATCCGTTGTCTAATCCAAGGTCACAGAGATTTATACTGAAGTTTTCTTTTAAGAGTGGAATAGTTCTAGCCCTACGTTTTGGTCTTTGGCCTGTTTTTAATTAATTTTTCTGTGTATAAAAAACACTTTCTTTTCTATTTGCATAGGTCCTATTTTTTTGGTTGAAACATGAGACATTTAGAATAATAAAACATGGCAACTCTGGAGACCAGCTTCTTCCTTCTCTCTCCAGTATTTGTTGTTTGTTGTTGCTAATGTTGTTTATTTATTGACTTTTTTGAACTAATTCTGTGAAGTCTGTGTTTGTTATGCCTAATGATGTCTCTGTCTAATGATCTGACACAGATTCCCTTTAACACGTGGCACCAAAGTCTCCAGTCTTTGCCAAGGGCCTCTGTGTGTGCTGGGGCACACATTTAACCATTCAGCCAGGCAGTTTACGGCTCCGTCCCTGTGTTCATTTTGTGCTTGCACAGAGCCTGAAGGTTAGCCCAAGATGAGAGAGGCTTGTTGGGGCTTTCCTAAGTATGTACACAGCTATCTGCAGCTATCTTTCATGGTCTTGAAACTCCCAGCAATATGTCAGAGTTTTCCCAAACTCTTTTGGACATCTTATTCCCTAGCTTTTCCTTTTAAGCTTTTTGTTATTCTATTGTTTGCCCTAACTACTAGCTACAAGTTAAACAATTAACCTCTGTTTGTTTTGGAGTATGGTCCCCAAGTTCCTTACACCAGGAAGGTTCTGAGTCAGGTCAAAGTCAACCCTGTGAATGAGTTCTTCCACAGCCACCAAGCTCTGCAGCTTCCAGAGCTCCAACTCTGTTTAGCCTTTTCCAGTGGCTGCCAGACTAATTATTTTTTAAACTGTGATTATGGATAGCTTCTCTCAAGAACACTATGGAGCTGGAATTGTAAGCATTCATGTAAGACAATTTAAAATGTAGTAAGCCTGGGGCACCTGGGTGGCTCAGTGGATTAAGCCTCTGCCTTCGGCTCATCAGCTCAGGTCATGGTCTCAGGGTCCTGGGATCGAGCCCCACATCGGGCTCTCTGCTCAGCAGGGAGACTGCTTCCCCCTCTTTCTCTGCCTGCCTCTCTGCCTACTTGTGATCTCTCTCTCTCTCTCTGTCAAATAACTAAATAAAATCTTTAAAAAAAATGTAGTAAGCCTCTCTGTTCTAGATTCAGCCATTTTTCTTGAATGAATAAATGTTTCCCAGCTTTTGATTAATTTACAGAGTCCTAAGAAATGTTATTTGCACAATTTTTGCCAGTTTTCTTGTTGCTTTTATGCAGGAAAGGATTTTGGAAGAACTTTTCTCTACTATTTTCACTGATATTGCCTATTCTTTAAATTTACTGAGTCACAGATATGCTCATTCATGCATGTCTTATCTATGATGATTTTTTGCTCCTATGGTAGGGCTGAGGAGTTGGGATTGAGATCCTAATGCCTGCAAAGTTATATTTGCTTACCCTTTCTCTACATCTCAGCCCATTCTACCACATATTCTCCATGTTATAATCTATATGAACCTTCTAAATCTTCTAGTTTTTACATTGTAATTTTATGAACAAATTTTAGGGGAAATTTTCAAATGAGTGTCTTTTCTGGTGTAAAGTTAAATAAAAATGAAATATACCATCAATAAATAAAGGATTGGTTATTCAGAAAGAAATATGTCGTGAACTAGGAGAAGGATGTACACCATCTTCAACCTATAAAAACAAAATGACTTTATGTCAACAAAATGAAACATCTGGGGTCAGTGAGCTTTAAAAAAATATCCCAAGTTGCATGTATCATATAGCATGGCATATAGCCCTGTTAGCAAAAAGTCATCCTTTCTACTCAGAAAAAAAGTTTCTATAGGACTCTAAGTACTTATCTGGACAGATCATTTTAAAACAATCTTAAAATAGGAGAATGTGAAATGGATCTTTAATTTTAGCAAATGTTTCTTCTTCATAAATCGTTTATATATGCCCAGAGCACAAAATGGGAGACAGTACTATGGATATCATGCCATAATTTTATATACCATATGACCAGAAAATAACAACTTGGCCATGCAGATGATGCTTAGACATAACAGCAGGTATCACATTATAATTGTCTTTGGATTTGAAATTCCACTATCTAGCCCCAATTAACAGAAGGTTGAGTAGGTCTGGAGTTGTACATTCTGTACCCTCCCCCCGTGTACAGGATCCAAATTACCTAGCCATTTTACTTTTCATTGACAGTCCTCGTAAAACTTGGCACAGGAAAAAAATAAATCTAGATTCTTCTGTACTGACAAACTCACTTTAGGTATAATTAGCTCCTGGCCCCTAATGCATCACACATACCACTCTAGTCTACTAATACATTTAGCCTCTGAAAAATTTACTGATGTTTTTATTATGTGACCAACAGTATTGCAAACAAAACTGGGATGGACAGAAATAGCATGTGGATTTATTAAAACTTAAAGGAAAACTTGAAAAAAAAGATTAATTCCTTTAAAAAACAAAGAGAGAAATTGAAAGAGAGAAAACTACTGATACACTGAGTGCTATTTGCTAAAAATTCAGTGACCCTAAAATCAGCATCTCAGCAGGAAGCTGTGTATGGAATTCTCAATGCTAAGTTTGAGACAGATCATGCACAATGCCATCTACTTTACTCTGAAAGTACAGAGCAGATTTAATATCAGAACCCTTTCCAGAGCCTAATATATTCTGTTGATTCTAAAATCTGAGAGCATAATTTTCTTCAATTCATAAAATAAACCACACATGACAAATTTAAGCAGATATAAATCAATTTTCTGGGTTCCTGAAATAGTCATTTTGTTGATGTAAAGGTGTACATTTAAGAGCAACATATAGGCAACGGACTCTCCTCTGGGAAGATTTTTTTCTTCCATATGTGAATAATGTTTTGATCAGGATTTACAAAGAGAAAAAAAGCTGATTTGTGAAGGAAAACATCAAAGCTTCTTTTCACTAAATGAAAACAGTAAAGATCAAAACAGATTGCAACACCAACCTGAGCCTTTGTAGAAGTCCATGTTGGCAGTGCATGACAAGCAAAAGGGAAAGAAAATTATATATGCATTAGTTGAGCTGCTATTATAATGCAAAATTGAAAAAAATAGAAATCCTTTTCCCAGGTTATTCAAAATTAATGGCTTACATTTCAGCTAGAATTTGAATGTTTCCCTCCCAATTTTTAAGCAAAATGCCTCCTCTTAGTAAATATGAGTCATGTTTGTGTAGGATAAAAACACATGGATCTGAGAAAGTTGAACAGATTTTTCCCAGCTGTCCTCTGGCTATGATAGCTGAGTCCTATGACCAAGGTTTAAGGAAATATATGAAACCTCTGAAGTTTAACTCAAACTCCCTTAGTATCCCAGTTACGGCTCATCAATCATAGCAGAAAAAAAATTATTTTTGAAAGGTAAAAGCAACATATAGACCAGACTCTTAGAATGTGGTTTCCAGGGACGCCTGGGTGGCTCAGTTGGTTAAGCAACTGCCTTCAGCTCAGGTCATGATCCCAGCGTCCTGGGATTGAGTCCCACATCGGGCTCCTTGCTCAGTAGTGAGCCTGCTTCTCCCTCTGCCTGCCACTCTGTCTGCCTGTGCTTGCTCCTGTGCTCTCTGACAAATAAATAAATAAAATCTTTAAAAAAAAAAAAAAAAAGAATGGGTTTTCCATGACACTTGCTCCTACTGCTCTCTCTTTCTCCACCATGTATCTTTACTCCTTAATCTTACCATAATTTAATTTTGAACTTAAGTGGCTATTTAATTACTGCCATTTCTACAACTGGACATAAACTCTATGCTCCCTAAGGGCAGGGTCACTATCATTTTTTTATTGTTGTTCATCATTGTATTCTCAATGCTTATCCAATACCTGCCATCGAGTAGATATTCAAAAATGTTTGTAGAGAGATCAATGAATGTAGTCCCAAGGAAACGTAAATTACAAATCTTATGATATGTCTGAAAAATTATAACCTAACTCTAAAATCAATTTTCAAATTGAATTCAAGTTTTACTCTTTTATGTAATAGATCAGAAATATTAACTTATGCAATAACAGTTGCAAGGAAACTAAGCTGGGCAGGACAATTAAACATCCATATACCTGGTATCTTGAAGATTCTAGTCACATTTGAATCAGTCCATCATCATCACAATCTATAAATAATGGTTGTTTACAACCAAAAATTACTTTACAAACTTAGCAGGTGGCTAGACTATTGCTATTTCAAAAGCACTATTAAAATGGATTTGCTGGTTATAGATTATATAGGTCAAAAGAAGAATATCTTTGGCTTTAGATAGAAGTATAAAAACATTACAAGTAGTTAGTTAATGATAAGAAATTTAGAAAAATTCCTGACACTAAAGAAATGTCTGTTTTGTGATAATGACTAGATATAATTAACTCAGAGTTAAGTGAACAATGAAAAATGTTCACATAATTATTTTATTGCATATTAGTATCACATCTATGGAAGTGGTTCATTTTCTTCAATAGCTAATAGAAAGTATTTTAATATTTAAATTAATATCACTACCAGATCTTGATGATTGCTGCTCATGGGTTGAAATTGAGATCAATGAACAGAGAGCATTGGGTGTATTGCTTATTTTATTCCTGTGATTGTATCAACACCTTGAGTTTTTTGAGCTGTCCAGAACTCAGAGTTACAGTAGGGTTCTGTGAATACAGCTCCATAGTTCAAGGGTTGCTAAAACTATTCAACGGCAGTTAATTGTACTTCCATAGAAAATATGTATAAATATGTAGAAATAGCAAGTGCATTATTAACATTAAGGGCCAAGAATTCTCTCAGTGAATAATAATGGGTAATTTCTTTAATATAGTTGGTTCAATTTCTAAACGGCAACAAACAGTAATCAAAATTACCCCCATTTTATTCCTAGGATATCTACTGAAGTTTTCCAAAGCATTAATAACTGTATCTGATCTGGGAATGTGACTGTACTTGATGAACTCAGTTATTTTCCAGAAATTACATATATTACCTTTTCTTTTTCTGTTTTTTTTTTAATATTGGTACCATAATGATTTAATCTGTGGTTAAAATATATAATTTTTGGACAAGATTAATTCTCTCTTTTTAATGCTTAAAATTCTTTGAGATATTTCAACCACTCTACCTCTATATGCAGTATATATTTCCTTAGCTTTAGCCAAACTGTTTTTGGCTCTTTCTACTTTAAAATACCACTATTGGGTAAACTCTAATGTGTCTAAACAGAAACTGCCTACCTTTCCCTCTGGACCAAATCCATTTTCACACATATAAATACTACTCTGTCTTTAAAGCTCAGTTCAGTTCAAATCTTACTTTCTCCTCCTCTAAATTTCCCAAAATCAGTGCTTCTACTGTCCCCTGAATTCCTGAGGCTCAAATAGAAATGCCCACAGATTTGGAAAGATATATATTCTATATATTTGGAAATATATATATTTTAGATAGATACATATTTTATGTTCCTAGAGTCTGAGTCTGTTTTAAGACCAGGATCCATAGCACATAGACAAGTTCAAACCAATTCACCTGACTACTGAAAACACTGCACGAGCTACCATTGCACTGAGAACCATACCTGTGGTTCTCTTACTCATGACCCACTGAGCCGTAAGTGACCCCATCCTACCTATTTTTCTAACATTGTCTCCAAGTCTGTCCCTGTAGCTCATTCCACTCCAGCCACACAGTCTGCTTCTGAGTCTCTGTCCCTCCCAGTATCTTCTCCATTGTGACATTCTGCCAAGCTTCCCTTTGCACATCATTCCTCACTATGCTCTCATGTCACTATCTCAAAAAATTTCCCCCTGATTATTCTATCCCTCTACCCTTGTTTATTTCTTCATGTTACCCATCATTACCTGGAAGTATTCATTTATATGCTTACTTATTTGCAATCTATTTCCATCATTAGAATATAAGTTTCATTAGAGCAGAGCTTTTGGCTGTTTTGTCCTTAGCTGTATTCTAAGCCTATGGTTATAGGAGGTACTACTTAAATTTTTATTTCATGAATAATTACCTCTTTATACATTAGGCACCTGGTATCCTGTCTTAAGCATGGACTAGAAGGTTGGTAATTAAAGAATAAGAAAGCTTGGTAAAAAGATACTTTGTAGATATGTTGTGTGTGTCAATGTGGTCAGTAAACTTAAATAGGGACAGGTGTTAGAATTCTACTTTCACACAATCTGACTTATTCATTACCTTAAAACATATAAATGACAGTTAATACACATGGTAGTTAAAACAACTAGGGCACAGGAACAGCTTTCCTTTTAATTTGCTCTGCATTTCCACAAATAATAAATTTTCAACCAGATGTATTAATATGAAAGGAGAAAAACTGGATAGACATGTAAATAATGCACACTGATGGAAATGTGAACCATAAGTAAAAATGAACTGATTCCTTATCACAGTTTATATATTAAGTATTTTCCATAGTGCTACCTGTATTTACTTTTTATAAACCCAAGCACCATAAAATTAAGTAAAATGCTAAAGAACATCTGAAATCTACCTTAGAAAAAGCTAGAGAAGAACAGAGATTTTAATGAATAAGATAGTTAAGGAGGAGTTCAATAGATAAAACTAATCTTCTATTCTAGGAGGATATAAGAATTGAATGG
>RCUC01122176.1:0-20348 GCA_003697995.1 Taxidea taxus jeffersonii | reverse complement strand
GAAGATTCAGGTAGGATTTGAATCTTTAAAAAAAGGTGGGGGAGATAAGATAAAGTTTCCCCTTGAGAGACTGGCTGTCCACTCTGTTTCATGTCCTTTGGGACCTGAAAGTCTGAGTAGACTGTTGTTTGTAGAAATGAGTGCATCAAATAGAGGAATCATACATCTAATGACAATTAGAGACAAGAGGCTCTGAGTAGGAAGGGAGAGGAAAGACATATTACCAAATAGGCCCATCTAGTCCTTTCTCCACCAACGGTTGCTGCTGTACACAAGCCAGCTGCTTGGAAGCCAAGATTTGAGGTCTAAGTTAGGAATAATCAGCAGAAAGCACAGGAGACAGACTTCAGATCATAACAAACTCTCAGTATGGGTCCAAGAGAAGGAGCCAACATAAGAGGTAGAAAAGGGAAGATTTTGTTATTAGAAAACCCATTTTCAAGGAGTCTGAACTCTAATACAGTGAAGATGTTTTAGTTTAAGGTTTTTTTATTCCAAGACTTATATACTGGGTTATTATATATTTATAGAAGTCTGACATTCTTAGGAACTGAAAAATCAATGTCTTCTAAGAGCAAAAGTAATAGAGGTAGAGTGTGTGAATTTTTTTTCAATTTTGTGGTCATAAAATACATTTATTTTGTTATTCACTATAAAGTTGGGATGGGAAAACTGAGCTATTTCAAATAATATCATTTTGATACCAGTGGATCCTTTTTTGGGGAAGAATTAATTTTAATCAAGTTGACCTTACAGATTTTGGTGAAGCAAATTATATTAAAATTTTATATTCAAGTCACTTCAGAATATGAAGGATAGTTTTGCTTTTAAAAAATCCTATGGCATTTTGCAATGTTTTCATTCTTTTAAATTTAAAATCTATGGCATTTTGAGGCAGATTCACGGCTTACATGTAGATGTCTATAATGTACATTGACTAATTATTTGAATGATGCTATAGTATTCCTTTATGAAATTCTATCCCTAAGTACATTTGGTCTAGTTAGGTACCATGATTTATCTTCACATAAGAAAAAAGGTCACTATTCTGACAAATTAGGCTGCCTCTTAAATATATCTGCCTAAGGTAATTGTTAAACATTCACCTACCAAAGTTTAGAAAGAATCGTCTCATTCACTAAATTCACTCACATGGAACTCATTAACAAAGTTATAATAGATCAATGACAGAAATGTTAGCTAATGATCCCAGTGAAAATTTTAATGTGTCTAGCAATCACTCCACAATCTTAAATATTGCACCCTAGGAGGATACCGAGTATCAGTTAGAGAGATTAATGTTACAGAGGGTTTCTTGGCTACTGAAGCCCATTGGAGATTCTTCCCTGCCTTTTATAAACAGTGAGGTTTACAGTGTTTTATAACCATGAAATTAAAGTCGGCAGAGTTAATAACCAAACTTAGTCCCACACCATCTGCTATATTTATAGATAAACACTGTCAGTGACTTGTTTATCTTAACTCATACCCTAGAGGAGTTAAACACTATTATGAACTATATTGTAAAATCCCTGTACATTTGACAGGAAATCAAGATTAATTTCAGCTCTATGTTAAGAACAAATTTAAGTAGTGTTCTCCTCAAATGACTACAGAGATGTGATCATTTCTTTTTTTTTTTTCTTTTTCTTCCAAATCCTTGTGCAGCAGTGGCTAAGAGCTGATGAGATTGAAAACTTTACATTTTATAATTCTTATGAAATGGTAAATGCATAAATATATGATAGATCAGATACAAAATAATGATTTAAAAAGAAATGTCAGAATAGTTGAAATAGAAATTAAATATATCATAGAGTGCAACTTTGTAAATCTTCGATTAAAATTCTATTTACATATACAAGTTTGCATGGAAGAAAAATCTTGACAAAGTGAACATTTTCATAGAAAAATTAAATATGTTTTATAGCTTTTAAAAAATTGCTAACATGTCACATAGCATAGTTAAATGTTATTGGCTTCTTTCCATTTTTAAATAAAAGACTGCCAATACCAGGACAATATTTCAGTGAGAATGAAAATGCAAAGATGACCTTCTTGCATATCCAAGGGTTGGAGCTACTTCTAATTTGATCAATATTTCAATATGGTCATCTGAAGATATTTCAATTCCCAAATTGGAAACGAGTTTTGAATTTTTTCACTTAATGATCAGTAGTGAGATTCCATGTATCATGGACCTTTCTATCATTAGTGTATAAAAATCTCCTTCCAAAATGGATCTAAGATGCATTGCAGCTTGGGAGAAAGGAAAATATATAAACATCTTTACGTTTGAAAAAAACACATTAATAACATGATAAATTAAGGTATTAAACCCATATGATGACAGTATAACATCACTGCTAAAATGTATGTTGTAAAGAGTAAATTGACCAAATAACACGCTTTCTCTAAATAATAACATGCATCAAAAAAGCGTATTCATTCATTTAGGTGGCAAACTTCAAAGAAGATGAGATGATGTCTTAGAGGTCTTAGACTATGTATGGCTAACCCCTTCTGTCAGGGGCTAGGGGGAAAGGGAAACCTAGCAGTATTAGCCTGTTGGTTTGCAAACCTCAGGAGTTCCCTGGATGAAATCTGTTAACTGGTTCTCCATACACAGAGGAAAAGAAACGACTGAAGAAAGAGGCAGGCCCCTCCAGATTGCTGGTGGTTGTTTTAATAAGCAAGGGCACTTATATATGAGACTTGCCTTGGTCAGGCACAAGGTAGTAGATCTTGGCCCTCACCCACTAGAATTTTGAAAGTTTATACAGAGGTCTTAAATGGTCACATCTATAGTCCATATGGTTGCAACAACACATTGTTCTCAAGACTGCATCCTTTAAACAGCTCTGGCTATGGGAAGAGTGAGTAGAATGTATACTCCATGAACATGGGAGGGGGCAAGGAGCCTCCAGTCTCCCTAGTACAGCTCACAGACTAACCAGCAGTAATATCCTCTGGATGGCCTCATCCAACATAGTCAAAGGGTACAAAATTTCAGTTATGCAAAATGACGAAGTCCTAGAGACCTATGGTACACCATGGAGCTTACTGTTAATAATGCTGTATTTTGGGGTGCCTGGGTGGCTCAGTGGGCTAAAGCCTCTGCCTTCAGCTCAGATCATGATCTCAGGTCCTGGGATCGAGCCCCGAATCAGGCTCTCTGCTCAGCAGGAAGCCTGCTTCCTCCTTCTCTGCTGCTTCTCTGCCTACTTGTGATCTCTCTCTCTCTGTCAAATAAATAAAAAATAATAATAATGATGATGTACTTTACATTTAAACGTTTTCTGAGAGGGCAGCTATTAAGTTGAATGTTCTTACCACACTTGCAGAATAGTAATAAATAGGGGACAGGAAGAAACTCTTAGAGGTAATATATATTAATGGTATAGGCTGTAGTGATGTGAGTTTCATCATGTATACTTATCTTCAAACTCATCTAGCTTTATCCATTAAATATATACAGCTTTCTGTATGTCAACAAAAACAAAAGCAAAAAACACATATTTGAATAAGCATGCCTTGATCTTTTGTTATGAACCAAAAGCTCTGTGTTAGTAACTGACTGTATTGGCAAGTCTGGCATGTCAAGTTCTTTGGCTCTTGGTTGAGTAACAGTGTTATCCACACATCTAGTAGACTGCTTGGAGATTAAAATGAGTCTCAGCTGTTCACATTTTCCTCAATAGTTTCTGCAAATAATGAAATAGCAACTGAGGAAGCAAATAAAATGCAAATTATGCATTGCTGCCTAATAGCCAACACTAGATTAGATAAACACACTATGATTTATATATTATAAATATGCATAAATATGCTATGATTGTTTTAGAAGGCAGCGATTTTAAATCGTGGAATTAAAAATATCTGTCACCTGTGGGCTCATACAAAACAGATCTAAAGATATAGATTGGAGATAGGAATTAAATATTCATGTTTAGAATATATATCAATAAATATATAAGTATGCATGTATAGTAGAATTACAGAATTGGATGGGATGTCTTAGATTATCTAATTCAAAATTTAAATGCAATGATCCATTCTGCCTCATGATTGACAGCAGTAAACACTATTCCTGGAATGAGCCACTTAATACCTTTTATCTTTCCACTATTATTGATGGTCAGTTCTAGTTAAAATATAAAGCACTTTCCTAGACTTCTCTTTTAGCAACTCATGATGATAAATCTACCTTCTTTAGCCTAGCCCTCTGGCTGCTACATATATATGTGTGTTTTGGTGGAAAGAGAAAGATCAGATGGTAAGTAGACTGCACGGAACAATGCTTTCCAAACTTTAACATGGCTCTTGGTTTACCTTAAAATGCCAATTCTGACTCAGTAAGTCTGGGATGAGGCAGAAATTCTGAATTTCTTATAACTTCCCAGATGATGTTGATGCTGCTAGCAAAATATATATTTTCTGTGTGTGCCTGTGTGTGTATAGAGTATATATAAAGCATATACAGTGTATAAACACACACACACGGAGAAATACATGTACATACTCATAGAATATACAAAATGCTTTACTTCTATATATATGGTGCTTAATACTTTAAAAGGCATTTTGACAAACACTGCTAAACTTCACAACATCTACCAAATAGGAATTACTAGCTCAACTTGATTAAGAAACTCAGACTCAGAATATTTGTCTTATCCATGATCAGAGTTGGTAAATAGTGAAGATACAATCTGTAGCAAAATATTCTACAATTTATATGTAAAATCTACCCCATGGAGGTCACAAAAATTATGCAAAAACATTTTCAGTGTTTTCCAATGTGGCAGCCATCTGGATTAAGTGATAAATTTTGAAAAGTAATAGGGACAAGTTGTATTTGATAGTGTTGCACAGTGAGAAACATTTCATAGTAGTACCTGCTTGCAAGTATTCATGATCACATATGTTTCTGTTGCTGAAATCTACAAAAGAAGAGGTGATGCACATCTAAATAAAGCTTCTGAAATGATTCACATGCATCTGTATGATGTTTCAACCTGCAAACCCTACTGCAATATGTTCATCATTTTCAGTGTAATGAAATAAATCAACCATTTTAACTTTGACATTTAACAGAAGTCTTAAAGAAATGCTGCAATCTTCAAAGCAATTATCTTAGACTATGCTATCAGTATGAGCATTTTCTGTTTTTACAGATGTAGAGTTAAGACTGTACATAAAGCTTTCTAGCATATTCAGCAGGCAAAGGGCACACAAAGAATAATGCACAAAAGACTGGTTGTAACTGTTTAAAATCAGACTTGGCTATTTCTTTGGTTGCTAAAATCTATGTCTACATTGATACAACCTGAGTCAGATAAAAATATAAAATAACCCCACTGTCTAAAAAGTACCTCTATCTGGGATGAATTTATTGGAAAAAAATGTGTTCCCAAAACTGAACAGTAATTTTTACCTTGAATTATATTTTACAAGCACTAGGAGAGCTCATAATGAGACAAATATAAGATAAGAATGGGAATAGTTTACACCATATTTTATCAACTTCATAAGTTTTTCTTTTCCTATATGGAGGTTTCTTATTGAAATTTTTTATGAAAAAGTATATGTGACAATACATTAATTGTCTACTTGATATCTACTGATAGTCTACTTGGAACTGAATGATTCCCTAATGTCTACTGTTTTGAAAATGTGTAAGAATTTACCTAGCTAGCTTACACAATTTTTTATAGGCTGATTGAAAACACCAGGGACGAGAGCTAGGAAAAAAAATGAAGAAAAGGGATACATCTTGGAAAGTCTTCATAGACATTTGGAATGATGAGATAATTCAGAAAGTTTTGTAAATTACTGATTTTTAAAAAGGAAAAAAAGGTATATAATTGCAGTATCTCTTCCCTGAACATAAATTTACAAATTTTGGGGAGAAAACCGAATATAAAAGTATGATATATATATATACATATATATATAGTTAGCTTTCCTTAGATAGCAAACTTCTTAAAAATAGACACCATATTTATCTAATTTACAATGTAATATGGCTATCATAATGCCATACCTATGCAATTATCTAATGGCCAAAAAGTATATATTAGCAATTTTACCTTTGATATAGCACATCTGTCAATGTGTAGTATCATCATGTATAGTGTATGATTATATAATGTTTTGTTTTTTCTTATCTTTGACATTGACAAAGAGTCGTTAAATAAATCGCATATTTTTCACATATCATTATCATTTTTAATGGAAATTCAAGGGCACCTAGTTGGTTTAGTCAGTTGAGTGTCTGACTCTTGATTTCGACTCAGGTCATGATCTCAGAATCCTGGGATAGAGCTCTGTGCTCAGTGGGGAGTCTGCTTGAGGAATCTCTCTCTCCCTCTTCTGCCCCTCCCCCAGCTCATGTTTTCTCTCTCTCTATCTCAAGTAAATAAACCAATCTTAAAAAAATAAAAATAAAAATGAAAAATCATTGTCCCATCTGTAATGAATGCATATTGTTACCAAGCAATAGTAATGTGTTAATTAATTCTAACAATCAGGTTTGTTTACTGATAGACAAAGAGTAAGTATCTTGATCATTGGATTAGGAGATATTTGAGAACAAAGAATTTTGAGAATTTCTCTAAGCTTCAGTTCTCTCATTTGTAAAATGAAACTAGAATACCTAGGTTCACAAAAATTTTTTGAGAATGAAAATATTAAAACTAATATTAGTGTAAATAGGGTTTTTGGAGACTTCTGTGAGAAAGAATGTACAATTGTAGGGAGGAATGGAAGGGAAAGCAAGGATAAGGGAAGCAATTCCTTTGATAGTTCTTTCTCTTTACCTCTTTCCCTTTGTATACCCCTTTTCTTCTTTCCTTTCCTTGGAAAGATCTTCTTGAGTCAATTCACTGAAGTAGAATCTTCTGGCATTTCTTATTTCAGAAATCTGACTTGAAGTCGACACAGTAAATTCAAAGTTTGTTAGAAGAGGCAGAATTGTCTAAATGTTTCTTATAAAATGCTAGTTCTATAGAACCCATTTATGTGTTAGGCAAATAAAAGATCTCATAAACAAATTACTTTGGAAAATTTTAGATTAGACAAAACAAATTATGTCCTGGCTGCAAGTGTTTTCTAGTGTTTTTTGGTTTTGTTTTGCTGTAGTAGAAGGGAAACTTTACCTAAGTTTATTTTCTCCATGGACTACATCTAGGAATCCATTAAAAAAAGGAAAACAAAACAAAACAAAACCCTTGGAAAACATGGCTATATCTGATTGATAGACAAATATTTATATATTTAGGGTAGGCACAAATTGTTTATTGCAGCTTCCTATTTTTATATAGTCAGTGAAAAGTCAGAAAAATCAGACTAACAGTATTTTGTGTTCCTGAATACAGGCATTATTTATAATCCTTTCCTCCACTAGGCGTACATATATACAAGCAAATGATACCACAATTTCTCTTGTTCTCTATTCCTTGAAGTTAAACATTAAATTTTTTAGCCTGTGGCTTGGAAGATGCCTGACCCCCAAATGCTACTCCTATTACCCCTTAGAGAGGTTGGTGTGATGCAACATTAATTCCACATTTGCTGCCAGTTAATCTGTCATAAGTCAATTTCTCATTTGTCCTCAGGAGATATAGAGAATTTATAATCTGCCCTCTACTTAGAAGACCCATTCCAGTAGAACGAGAGTTCATGGATCATTTACATCTAGTCACCTATGAATGTCCACAGGACCATGTGGCAGAAACCAGCAGATTTGGACCCAAGTAAATATTTTCCAGATAAGTAATTACTTCCTACTTCAGAGCTAGCACCATGGCAGTCAACATGGGAATATATTGGTAGGATGATACATGACTTTGCTCTTATGAAGTTGTCAAGCTGTGTTCAGGTAAGGGAAATAATTTAAATAAAGTGAGGTGGGAATCAACAAGGTACAGCTAAGGGAAAGGTATGCATTTGAGGAATGGCGAGAAGCAGGACTGATTTGCATTCTGGGTGTTCTTGGAAATCAGATGAAGTTTATATGTGGGAAGGATGAAAGCGGGAGCAATGGAGAGCAACAGGTGTCTTTTACAGACAGAAATAACAAAATTAAGGCACAGTTGGACAATTGGTCTAGTCATAGTGAATCAGCTGGTTTGGTGAGGAGACTAACTGAAAAAAAAAACAGACGCGAGAAGATGAGAACTAAAAAAAAAGGTGGTAGAATCTATTGTACCGAAGAGTGACAGTGGATGGGTATATTTAAAACAAAGAGATTTTTGTTGGAAAGAAGAATGGTGCAGAACATAGTTGCAGAAGCATTGTAATTAGGTATGGATCAAAACTGGCTTTGCCTCACCTCAGCTCTGTCATTTTAGGCAAATTTACTGAGACTCTGTTCCTTAATCTTTAAAATGGGATGATGCCTACCACAACACTTACTGTTAAAAGTCAAACCAGATGATCTGTGAAAAGAGCATAAAGTACTCACTCAATAAATTACATCCTCATTAAATATGATATAATTTAGAGTTTTATTTAATATTGAAAATGCAGAGGACTAAATGAAAAGTGACTTTTAGGTTCTTCAGATGACATGATGTTTTAGAATACTTCAGTGAATTGAGCCAAGAAGATCTTTTTTTTTTTTTAATATTTTATTTATTTATTTGACAGAGACAGAGATCACAAGTAGGCAGAGAGACAGGCAGAGGGAGAGGAAGGGAAGCAGGCTGAGCAGAGAGCCCAATGCGGGGCTCGATCCAAGGACCCTGGGATCATGACCTGAGCCGAAGGCAGAGGCTTTAACCCACTGAGCCACCCAGGCACCCCCCAAGAAGATCTTTCCAAGGAAGGAAAGGAAGAGGAGCAGGAAGGGGTAGAGAAAAAGAACCACTGTTGGTTCTTCTCTTATCCTTGTTTCTTCTCTTACCATTGCTTTCCCTTCTATTCCTCCCTACAATTGCACTTTCTCATGGAAATCTCCAAAAACCCCATTGATACTAATATTAGTTTTAATGCTTTCATTCTGAAAAAAAAAAAAAGAAAAAGAAAAAGAAAATCTTGTGAATGAGGGCATTCTAGTTTCATTTCACAAATGTGAGAAGGAAGCTTAGAGAAATTCTCAAAATTCTTTGTTCTTAGATATCTTCTAATCCAATGATGAAGATAAAATGAATGGTCAGGATGGAGAATCATTGATAGTGAATTGAAAACACATGATTTTGGAAGTGAACAGGAAGGAAATCAAATTCTAAATCACATTATAGTAGGCTAATGGAAAGAAGTTCTTAATGATAAAGAGAAGAGGTCAGGGATTTGTTGTTTTTTTTTTTTAAGATTTTATTTATTTATTTGATGAGAAATAGAAAGCACAAGTAATCAGAGTCGCAGGCAGAGGGAGAGGGAGAGGGAGAGAAAGAAGCAGGCTCCCTGCTGAGCAGAGAGCCCGATGTGGGGCTGAATCCCAGGACCCTGGCATCATGACCTGAGCTGAAGGCAAAGGCTTAACCAACTGAGCCACCCAGGAGCCCCCAGGGACTTATGTTTAATAAGGTAAAAGCCTTTGAAAAACCCAGCAGTTGGTAGAGAATAACAAGATATAAGGATAGTAACTGCTCAGCCAGTTTTACTAACAAAAAAAAAAAGTATTTGGATCAATAACAGATGTCATACCTCAGAAGTTCTCTTTCAGCTACCCATCAGTATTAAAAGAACAAAACAATCAATGTTAGATCACTATATTGTACACCTGAAACCAATATAACACTGCATGTTAACTAACTGGAATTAAAATTAAAGCTTAAAAAAAAAGAACAAAACAATTCAAAGCAACAATATTTCCATTGTAGAGGAGGAGGGGTGCTGGAATGGAAGTTTGGGCCAAAGAACAGTGAGAGAAATTGGGTGGAAGCAGCCGCATAGACGTGTTGGAAGGAGCTATTAGGGTTGTAGACATATGCTTAGTGTACATTTTCCATGTAATAACTACCATATGTACTTTAAACAAAATACCATTGTAAGTTTCAGGCTGTTAAACTAAGAAGAGTGAGTGAAGAAAGATGCAGGTATTGAATCATGGTTTTTCTAGAAACTTAAGACATCAACAGGGGCATCTTCCTACACATACCCCAAAGACACATAGCAGTCTATCACTAAGATAAGCTGCCCTTTGAAGAAAACCCCACAATCTGATTTATACAGCTTCCTTCCTTGCAGATTACCTTGACTCCCAACTAAAGTAGACTTGTAATCTGGAACTAGTGGGCTCTAGCCTTTTTCTTCAGTTGAGTTATTCTGAAAGTCCCTACCATATGCTTACAGTGAGAGTCTGGCCACCTGATTCAGGTGCTAATATAATAGTTAAAAACCAGTCGCAGAGTTCTGACATACTCAAAGCATATCATAACTGGGAAAGCCACTCTCCATTCTCTGTGGTCGTCAAAGGAAGCCATTTCACTCTAAGCTGGAAACCAGCCGGAAAGAAAGGGACATTGGGCAAAGGTCTCTGTCACAGAGGCATGCTTTCGTAACATCACCAAGCACTCACACTGGACCACAAAGAAGCTCTCCGGCATCCTGTGCACTCTTTTATCTAGTTTGAAAACCAATTTGTTTACTGTGACTTGTTCCACAAGCCCCAAATAAATGCTTTCCAAAAAGTGATGAGTGAGGAGAAGAAAAATTATGCTGTGCCCATTCTTCAGTTTACTAGAGATATATGTGATGTTAGAGCATTCTTGCAAATTTGAGACTGAGAGAATATTTGCTGATGTTTGCAATCTGCAAAAGGTCTTCCTGAAGCCATGAGAAAACTCTAGAACATTGTTTGAGGCAATCTGGTATACGAATGGAAGATGAGTGATTGGCATTGTCAACGAATTCTTAATAAATCTCTACTCCTTGCTCACCTATCTTATCTATAGGATTTTATTTGCCTAAGTACCAAGCGTTCTTTAATAAAAGGGGTCTCCCTTTAAGATGATATCCTAGTACATAGGTGCCAGGGCAATTACTATTAAGTGCCCACATATGGCGTTTTATGGGAATACATGTGATGCTATTATATTGTTGTCACAAGAAGAGTTGGCTCTTTAAGCCAGGAATACACATGCTCATAATAAATTATTTTTATGACTTCACATACACAATCATGATGCACAGAAAGTATAAAGGAAAGATTGCTTATTTTATGCAGCTTTGGCACTAACTCCATCCCCAATTATAGGCAACAAGGGGATTGTATGAAGCCAATGAAAGCACAAGAGTGGAAAATGGAAAAGATAACACTATGCTTTCGCATACTGAAACCTGTTATTGTTCGAATTGTAACAGTATTGTTGTTTTATTTCCCTCCATGATCTTAAATGCTCCTTCCTTCTCTAGTGATGCCAAAAGTTGAGTTGTCTCACTCATCAATGGCAACTCTTTAATCTTTCTTTTCTGGCTTAGAGCAAACAACAAAGGTAGTCATGGGTGATTCATACCATCTTTCATGCTCAGAGGCAGACTTTCCCCCCTCCTTTAAAAGCACCCAAGGCTTTAAGGGTGGAGGTGGGAGAAAGTGAAGGTAGGAGACAGCTGTTCTGTTGTTTCTATGGAGGGTTCATATACTTCAGTGTTTCCAGATTAAAGCCGTGTGAAACATTTTCTGCAAAATAGGAAGCCAAGCCAAATTTGCTGGGTTTCAGGTCTGCAGACAAAATTTAAACCAGCTGGATTTTATTGGGAACTTTTGCATGCAAGTAAACGTAGTGGTGAAATTAAAGCCAGTGTTTGTCTCCACTGGAGTGGGCTACATCTTTAGGGGCTATCCCCTCCATGTCTCTTCCCTTGAGGGAGTTTTGAATTTTGAAAGGTCCTAAGAGAAACTTTCCAGATTATTCCTTAGAGTACCTGAATGAAATCTTGGCCAATGAAAAGTGGAAGGAACAACCAGATTTGATGCCTTCATAGTCAAATCTTCAGAGAGATGAGAGGAAGCTTGGTCTCTTTCTGTAATCTGATTTTAAATTACCTCAATTAAAATAGCTAATGATTCTCTACACATATTCACCAAAACAAAAATCCTCTCCACCTCCCCCCCCGCAACACACACACATTTGCCTAGTCAAAGTAGCAAATAATGACAAACTTACTGGATTTGTACACAGCAAAATCCCAAACCACATTCTGAATGTGCCCTAAGTGAAAATTACCATGGTCCTTGCTAAAATAATGCAATTGCATGGATTTAAATATATAAATAGAAGCAAAGATACATGCCCTATTATGACTGGATAGTGAAATTGGAATGTGTTATTTGTGAAGTTAATTAGAATTTGGGCAATGAAACAATAGAAAATAATCCAACACTAGACAAAACCATCTTTACTACAAATCTCAATTTAGATTTTTAGGAGAATTAGTATTTTTCAAGGGCAAAAAGAAATAAATGATACACCCTTTCTTAAAATTTTAGTGTAATCATAGGAAAAAGTTCTTGGCAGTCTTGGGCATAGGAAATATAAATCACTTCAGATCTGTTCTTTTATAGACAGCATAGACGTCTGCTGAAAATGCACTGGCCTCAAAAGTATCTCTAGTCATCTAATCCAAAAATAATAACCACATCTAATATCATCTATTTCTGTTAAACTATTACCAAAATTTAATATGCAACAAATCTGAGAGGTCTAGGGAGAGGATAACTGACTTCCTCAATACCACCATGTGTAGTTAGAGCTTGAACTTGTTTCCTAGTTCTTGTTCTTTATATTACAACATACTGCCTCCCATCAAATACATTTTTTTTTCTGAAAATCATTTTGTTATTTAGGCATCAGTTGACAATTCTAAATTTTCCATCATTAGATATAAAGAGTATATTACGGTTCTTAACATCAAAGTTTCTGGTGCCCAAAATTTCCTCATTTAAATTCTGCATTTATTGTCTTCTGTGTGACTTTGGGCAAGTTACTAACATCTAGGTGTCCCAGTTTCCTCTAGGGTAAAAGGAGAAGCCTCTACTTTATGTATTGCTTGTGGAAATTAACCAGGACATATAAATTGAGTAGAATAATGAATTAGTAAATACTCAGTTAGGTTGTAGGACCCTGAGTAAGCAAAAAACAAGTAAGCTAGCATTCATAGCCATGGTACAGCTTTAAACTGGGAAGCACTATCTTAAGATGTTTATTAAACCTTCATTTTAAGGATATTATATCTATTATAGCTTCAATTTCCTCTGTGTTATCATTTTACAATGTTGAGAGGAATGTGCAAGCAGATCTATTAAAAATGTTCATTGCAGTTTGTCAAAAAGTAGGATTAATTTCAGGAGTTTGTCCAGATCCTAATATTATTAATATTAATACAGCATTTTAATGATCTTCTCCTGGCAATTAGACCTTCATTCTTTTTGCAGTCTCTTTGAGGCAGGTGGTAATTTTCTAGAAGAGCACCAACAGCTAATAGTCACTGCTTTCCATTATAAGTGAAGTCAACTATGAAGCTAAGGGCATGGGAGAAGCTAATCTATAGGGTCTTCCTCTCTATACCAAAGATTGGTGCCTTCCAGAATAGCCCCGAGTACACCATCAAAGAGGTTAGAGCATTTCACTAGTCTAATCTGATAACAGAGTCTAACTTTCTCAAAGCTTACCTTGAGATGTTAGGTAAATCTGGGGTGAACTCATAGGTCCTGAGGTTATTCTATGTGTGGAGGAGTTCAGATGCAGATTCCAAGACTAAGTGTTTGTTTATTCAAATTGTTCTTTAGAATTGCAAAAGTTAATATGGGGAATATAACTTACTCAAATACATTAAGGTTTCATATTCAGGGTTCAAACAAGTAACTTTATCTAGTGGGTTCTACTCCACCCTCCCTCCCCTGCCACCCCAAAACTTTGAGTTTTCTTTATCTCTAAACCTAATTTCACTCAGTGTGGAGCATCCATTCTGTACCATCTTTTTTTCTCAAAACTATATATTGTATGCTAAAACTCAACTGATGACACTATTCTGATGTTTTTTTGACTCATGACTTTTATCCATCAGATCAATGGTTTTCACGTGGACAATGGAATTTGGGGGCCAATGAGCATTCTTCTAGTGATCCATGTTTACTTTTTCATGTTTATAATATGACAGTCTTGGCACTAAATACATCTGGGATATATTAATAATTTATTCATACTTAATAAAAAACAGACATCATTTCACTATTCTTTAATCAAAACCAGTGCCTCTTTTACTATTGACTCTGGGGATGTTTTATTGTGTGGGGATAAATGGGAGGTGATGAGATCTTCTGCTTCACTAACTTGGTAAGGAAATTGAAACATTTAAGAATCATGATTCTAAAGATGGTATCTTTTTTTGCTGTTCTGAGACCAAATCTAATGTGGCAGGGGAGAGTCTCCCCACATCAACAAGCAATTCCCAAGGCATCAGCTAGGTGTCCTTTAATTCAACTCAATTCTGATACCACTACTCTGAGATAGTGTTGGATTCCATAGGTTAAGCTCTCAGCCCTATAAGACATCTTTCTCCTATCCCCTCTTAAGATGCTAGTTCCAAGTCCAGGTTGTTAGCTATACTTTGGAATAACTGGTTATAAATTACAGGTTCCCATGACCTCATCTTTGGGTTCAATTAATTTGCCAGAGTGTCCAACAGAACTCAGAGAAATGTTTTGCTTCCTGGATCCCTGCTTTATTATAAAGGGATATATAATTTAGGAACAGCCAGATGGAAGAAGTGCATATGGGAAGGCATGGGGAACGAATCCAGAGCTTCCATGTTCTCTCCAGGTGCACTACTCTCCCAGAATTTCCATGTGTTCTCCAACCTGGAAGCTCTCCAAACTCTGTCCTTTTGGGTTTTTATGGAGGCTTCATTACACAGATATGACTGATGAATTCACTAGCCATTGCCTATTGATCCAAACTCCAGCCCCTGTCCCCTCTCTAGAAGTTGAAGCTGGAAGTGGATATTGAAAATTCCAACCCTCTAACCACTTACTTGGTTGATTCCCCTGGCAACCAGCCCTCCATCCTTAGGCTTTCCAAGAGTCACCTAATTAACAAAGGACACCTTTATCATTATTGTCACAGGAAATTCCAAGTGTTTTAGGAACTCTGTGCCAGTAACAGGAAATATATATTTTTTGTTATAAATCACAATATCACAGTATTTCAAAACAACCAATGTTGAAATGCCTCCAATAGAAGTACAGAAATGTATGCTTATAGTGATGATCCAAGAGAATATTGCTAGACTCTGGCTGACTTCAGGAAGAACCAATGAGTATTCCAAGCCAGTGGTTCTTGAAGTGTGGTACCTAGACAAGCAGTCTGTGCAACATCTGAAAACTTATTGGAAATGCGGATGCCCAAGTTCCATCCCAGATCTACTCAATCAGAAACTCTGGGGTGAAGACCCAATAAAAATGAGACTTCAGGTAACTGACATGGAGCTGAAGTTTGAAAACCACTGTTCTAAGCTACTAGTCAAGAAGAGTTTTAGAAATTATAAGAACATCTACTTAAACTCTTTCATGACACTAAAATTCACAGTGTCCATGAAAAAGAGATTACTACATTAACAAAACACATCAGGTCAATTAAGTTGGTCTATTTCTCAGTAGCAGACAGGTTGTTATATATGAGACATAAAGTATTTTACACACATACACGTGAGCATGTGCACGTGCACACACACGTGCACACATATAAAATTAGTTTTTTTTTTTTTTTCTTAAAAGATTCTCAAGAGGTTGTTTAGGTCATGCTACTCAAAGTGTAATCTAGACCAAACATTAGGATCACCTGGGAGCTTGTTAGAAATGCAGATCTCAGACCCCACCTCACCCACTGAGTCAGAATCTGCATTGTAACTGGAAACCATGCGGTTCTAATATAAAGTTTGAGACCAATTGCCTGAATTTATTATCTGCCCTAGAATTATCCAAAGATAGGATGACACTTTTCTTGAGAAAACATGATACCTTAAATCATCTAGAAATAATTCTGTCTCCCATACCATACATATGTGACATCATATGATTTTCCAAATCCATCAAAATCCATTGTAAGAGTTAATTTTATTGAATTTCACTGTGTTCTGGATATTTCATTCCACAAATTAACTGATATAATCTTTGCACCAATATTTTGGGTTAGAATTGATTATATTTTCTATTTCACAGAAAATAAATTGTGGCAAAAGAGAGTAGTTAGTTCAGTTATCTATCTTACAAATGGCAGAGAAATTATTTGAACCCTCACATGCTTGTGCCATATGGTCTCTGTATAGCTGTGCTCTCTAATAAGGCATACTAGCACTTCCAAACATATCATCTGATTATTAGAGGCATTGCTGCTTATCACGATTTTTAACCAAAATTCAAGGGTAGGGCTAAGGAAGAACAAGGTAGAAGAGTCCCTGTTTATACTTTAGGTTTGAAATTTAATAAAGGTTAAATACCTTGATTTAATCTTGAGGCCCCCAACCCACAAGAAATATCCAGAATTCTAGGACTACAAATTAAATAGCATAAAATCCAAAAGTTACAGAATTTACCATGAATCTAAATTTTTACACTGGATGGTAACTAAGTCATTCTAAAGAGCTGATTTATTTTTTTATTCTTTTCATTGCTAACTTGTAACATACATGCCTGTTCTGTAAAGGATTTAAAGAGTTTGCTACTAATGAAAAACAAGATCCTAAAGGAATAATCATTAATTTATAAGAAGAAAAATGTACACTTACAAGTGAGTCTCTATGAATTTGATGGACTACAAATTCACTATGGAGCCACTTTCAACCAGAAAATACAAAATACTAGACTATTTAGAGGCTATGTTATAAATATGAATACAGAGGAGAGAAATTCTGTTGAGTGTTCCTTGGAAAACCAAGAGACTTTTTTAGCACCTGGACTGAATTTGAAGGAAACTGGACCTAAATTAGAGTTTTGTGTAGAAACCAAAAAAAAGTCAGTGGTTTTGGATAGGTGAAGTGATTTATTTAAAGCCAAAACTTAACCTAAAGCTCCTGGAATACTAACCTATGTGAATTGGCTGTAAGAGAAGATGGTGTGTTTCTGTGTGTGTGTGTGTGTGTGTGTGTGTGTCTACATGTGAGAGACACAGAGTGGGAGAGGGCTGGGGATATTTTTGCAATGGAAATGTCTTCCAAATTTCACTTAGCTCACTGTTTTATTTATAGTCTATATTCTTCCTTTCGCAGATAGACAGTGATCAGATGACAATAAAATTAAGAATATGTAAAAATGAGTTTGAGCCTTCATGAATCCACACTGCACAATCTTTAAATGACTTTGCTAAAAATAAGTGTAAAATTTTATGTCATATAACTATGTATTATGCACCTTTATACATATATGGGTGTGTTTAATGGACTTTCTAGTAAAATGCTCACTAATGGAATGTTATTTTTAGATAGAGATCTTCACTAGGGACAGACATGAAATGTGAGGCAAGAGGAAATGCAGTCAAATAATCTATACATTGGATGCAGAAAAAAATGAATAAAATGGTCTTACTAGGAATCTTGATATCTAAGATGAGGTGTCAATAGAGAGATGGGTGGAAAGAAGGGCTACACAAAGGGAATTAAGTGGTAGAAAAAGGTACAAATTAAAAGGGCTCTTTTCTTAATTGTCTTAAAAGGCTATGCACGTTTTTAGAAGTTTCTTTATTAATATTTCAAAAAAGCCAGCTACTTTGAAAAATCGTTGGGAGATAAACTTTTTTTCATCTTTTTGTTACTAGAGCTAACCATGTCATAGAGTTTGTTAAAAAATACACACATTTAAGAAGAAAACTGTGTCAGGATCAATTGCTTATTTACAGTGTGGACACCATCTCAGGATCAACTGTAAAATAATTTCCTACTACTCAGACTTTTTGAAAATAGGTCTATTAAGAAGAAAAGTGTTGGGAAACAGAAGGGGTTTGAAATGTTTTTATTCAAGTGAGCAGTAGTAGCCCAGTCTTGTTAATTCCTGATTCTTTTGGTCAAATATTTGAACGAAAATTCCAGCTTAAGTAGAAACATAAATGAGTATGGCTGTTAATAAGGAAGCTGTATTATTAGAAGAGTTCTAATCAGGGAAAGAAAAACATTATTCAGAAGACAGTGCTGACAGTAGACATTGGTTCATTCATTCATTCATGTGTTCATTCATTCATTAACTATTTATTGAGTGGCTAATGTATGCCAACTGTGTTTTTAGGTGCTTGGGGTAAAGCAGACCACCTTGAAAGCTGTATGATATTAGTCTTGCCTTTCTGAACACAGACGTTTCTCATTCTCTGAGAGGTGTGAGCAAAAAGAGGCTTTGGGACCTATGGCTGGTGACCAGGTTTTTCCCACATGTGGATTAGAGCAGTGGTTCCCAAACTTGGTTGAAAATCACAACCACCTGGGTCATTTTTTTTTTTTTTTTAATATAGAGTTTGGAGCTCCACCCCAGGCCCACTGAATTAGAATAACTGGCTTAGATAAAATGTATTTTAAACACATTCTCTATATATTTCTGATAATTAACAGGTTTGAGAACTAACAATTTAATGTCCATCTTCTCAATACTTTGGGGTTGCCTTTGTGATCATCAGGCTCTTCATTAACATTGGAAAGATTTTTCCTAACAGAATTGGGGAACCAGCTGGCTTTAGTGAAACATTAATATAGAAATTCCTAACAACGTGCATAGTTTCTGTAAAACATTAGGGAAAGACACTCAATGCTTCAGTCCTGGATATGGGGCCAAAAGCAATGTTTTTTATGGGCTGGACAATTAAAACGTACAGAATATTTGCTGTGTAAAGGGCACTTTTTCCACTTAATCTCATTCACTCTCCAGGTAAATACAGAATTTCTGGCAATCTCTAATAAGAAGGTTCCAGCTCAGATCCCTCATGCTCTGGAACAAGGTTATGCCACCTGCAGTGGAAGACCATTTGCTATCTGAAATATAGCTCTTAATAGTCTACTGAGTATTATAAGATCCATTAAATCATTGGTTCCCAGAAAGAAGCACATAGTATATCAGTGCTAACTATAAATGGACACCTGCCACACCACAGATCCACTTAGAAGTGGCCTTAGAGGATAGTGGTGAAGGGAACTCTTCCCCACCAACCAAGCTTGAGCAGTACATCTGATTGTTCATTTTGTAGAGAAAGAGGTGGATAGAAGTTAAGACTGGAGTAATAAATTTCTTGACCAGAGAGATGGAAAGAGCAAACCTGGATAATTGTAGACATGGTGAGGCAAATGAGGGAAAGAGACATATGGAAACAGCCATGATAGTGGTACTAAGAAGGCAGGTCTTTTCATCTTGGTTTAATGCCTTGCACTGTATCTACTACAGAGCAGGCCCCAACAACCAAGTAAACTGATGATTTACCCCGAGGAAGCGAATCATACCTCCTATTCAGCCACCCAAGACCTGTGCAATGAGTGTGAAGAGAGAGCACTGTGGTGACAAAGACAATGGTTATGCATGGGCCCCACAGAATGGATTATCTCTCCCTAAGGCAAATCCATCAGAGTTCTGTTAGTAATGAATACCAAACCTCCTAGCAACAACAGAGACCTACACTGCGCCCACAGTCTGGCAGGTTGGTGGCAGACTGATGATACCATTATCCCTTCACTCTAAAGGAGGCAACGATGCATATGGATTTGTCTTTGTTCCTTACCATCAAAATGCTTCCCCAAATGCCTAATCTGTCTTTGTGCAGATGCAACCTGACAGTGTTTACCTTGGCCTTTGCACCATACACTTTCTTTTTTCCTCCTCAGTAATTTTCTGTCACTACAGCATGAAATGTACATTGGACTCCACTCCGCATTCACTGATACACTATCCACAATTTCCCGAGAATCAAGGCTCATGGGACCACTCCTCAGAAATGGAAGACAAGATCCAAAGGATCGAGGTTTTCCCCTTTCTTCTACCATGAAGACAGTTCTATGACACATCTCTCCAAGCACCTTGAAAAGTCCCAAAAGGAGCAAGAAAATTTGAAAGACCTAGAGTGATAGTGTGAATTGATTACTCTTGATGGCACTGTGAAGAGTTTTACAATAAAGATATGTCTAGGTAGAAAAATGGTTGGTTTTTCAAGCAGAGATCAGCTAAAAATGAGAACTACCCAGCATTGAAAGCTAACAGCTTCTGGATTCCAAATAGTAAGAGGTAAGATTGAAAAAAAAAAAAATCTCCAATCATAAAAGACCCACCATTTCTGAGTTAAACAAATTGACTAAACTGTGCAGTGAAAATCAAATTCAAGGTATTACATTTTCACTTACACTTTCACTTTAGTCTATTGTTTAGATTAATCATTACATTA